>CAEGAF010057419.1:0-136880 GCA_903067075.1 Micropoecilia bifurca | reverse complement strand
ATATATATATATTTGTGTGTGTGTGTGTGTGTGTGTGTGTGTGTGTGTGTGTGTGTGTGTGTGTGTGTGTGTGTGTGCACGTGTACGCATGGTTGTCTTTGCGTCTCTGTGCTGCCCTGTGATGCACTAGGGACATTTCCTTGGTGATTTTTAAGTAAATAAATAAAATAAAAATGGGGGAAAAAAATGACAGTAGCAGAGAGACTGCAGGAGGGAAAATGCTTTCACTGAAATTGTGCTAATGTGTAAAAAAAAGAAAAAGAAAGAAGAAGAAGAAAATGACTGCAGCATTCAAATTAAAAATGCAGGTTATTTTTCAGCACTCAAACTAACAGGGATCCATATTTTTTAATCTGTGAGATGGGATTCCTACTGTTTTACTATGTCAATTTGATACTTTTCAATATTTCATTTTCCAGAGCTTTTTGCTCTTTGTAGTTCATTTTTAAAGAATTAACACAATAGATTTAGGTTTTTGCCATAGTGTTTTATATGAAGGTCAGAAAGGTAATTATGTGTCTTGTTTGACCAGTGTGGAAACAGCCATGTCCCCATAGGTCTAGTCTTATGTTTTTGAATCTAACAGTTGTTGTAATGTCAAAACCTACCTTTATTTCTCTTACATACATCCTGTGTATTTTTTTGTGAAGCTGTTGTGAAGTTCAGGTAAAAAATATTTTCATCTGCTGTCTAGTTTAGCAGATTTTTCACATTGTGGCAAGTGGGACGCAAACAGAGAACAATAAGGCTCAATGTTCTAAAAGAGTTAAATAATCATGCTGTTCCTTAATGTGAAGTAAAGCTGAAACACAAGATTCTTCCTTTGTTCTGACATTTATTTATTAAACATATTAACAACTTCTCACGCTGTGTGCATATTCAACAGTGGGTCATTATCTTTCACTCTGTGGATATGTTTTTAGCTCAGGAGGGCTGGTAATGAAAACCAGATTGAGTGATTGGTCAGATGGGGATACAGAGGTTGGGTGAGTCATGCACAGACCAGGGTCAGCTTTTCCTTGATGAATGGCTGTTTGATGCATCCACATCTTTTCTCTCACTGTCTCTGTTTTTTCTGTGTGTTTCTCTGCCTTTCTCTGCGTCTAACTCGATTCTGGGCAGGGGTCTGTGAGAAACTGCCGTCCCCCAGCAGGAACACACTTCAAAGTAAGGCTACGCACGCCCACGCTCACTCTGAAGACTGGAAAACACACCACTCCACCCGCTGCTTCTCTCCTTATCACTTCTTCGTCCAGCCTCCACCTCCTCATCCTCCGTCTCAGATGATGATCTGCCAGCCTTGCTGGCTGAGAGAGACAGATCAGACGCTGCGATATGTAAAGTGTTCGTGCTGTCATATTTTCAGGGAGCGCAGTTTCGGCTCCAAAAATCTGAAAAATGTGTTTTGCGCTCTCAAGGTCGAAATGGAAGGAGCGAATGCTTGGCTGCCTGTCGACATCCGGGTGCGAAACATTTGGTGAAGTTTGAAGGGAAACTGAGACAATTTGGGTGATGCTGACTTCAGCCAAATATAGCACTTCATATGTTATGCATCAGTAATCAATCCAGGTATGACTCAGCGTTTCTGCAGCTAGATGATCACGCAGGTGGAGATTAGAAACGGCTTATCAGACTCCGTAATGATCCTTGAGAAGATTGAACAGATCTCAACAGCTGGTGGGAAACATAAAAACATAAGTTTAGGAATTGAGATAAGGAGGCAACTCACTTAGATTTAAGTCCAGACTTTGAGTAGGCCACTCTGCAACTTTTGTATTTGTTTTGTTTTTTGACAGGTGGACTTGCTACTGAACTTTGGTTATGTCTTGCTAAATAACTGAAGCCTGCTGCTCCAGCATAAGATCAGAATATAATGGCTGGACATTTAGCTCCAGGGTTTTCTGTTGAGAGCCGATTTTTATAGTTTGATCAATCACAGCAAAGTCCTGAAATGGCAAAACACCCCCAGATCTTAATTCTGACATTTAAGTATAATGTATTTAGTCTTAAGTAAAACCGAGATTGTTACCTTTTCGTTACCATGGAAATGTTTCTTTTTTAGGTTTTGAATAAAGAGAAAATCAAACCACCTTCTCAGATGAGATTTTAAAAGTTTGTTGTTTTATCAGAAACATTTTATTCCCTAATCACAAACCATTTCACAATGTTTCTTTCAACAATTCCAGATGAAAAAAAAATGCAGTCGAAAATTATTTAGTATTTATCAAATTTATGTAATGACAGAAAATTACAAAAATATTGCAATGTAACTTAATTAAGGGTTCATGATTAGAATCTTTTTTGTTTGTCCTGGTAAAGTGTAGTAATTGCTTAAAGTAGTTTCATTACTTAAACAGCTTATTTTTTGATGTGGTATGTTGCAACTATTTTTTTTTTGCTTGTTGCAGCAGGTACAAAACAAGTTGTAGAAAAGGAAAAATTCCACTGCATTGTGAGAACTACTCAGCTGCATCGAACAGAGCAGAGAGAATCCTCATCAGACAGATGGAGAAGTGGAGCAGAACGGCCAACTCAGGAATTCAAAAATCAGCAATGTGGTGAAAGTTTGTGCAGAAGCTCATTTAATAATTCACAACATGCAGGATGTTGAAACATCTTTGCATAGTGCACAAAGACCCAACATTTATTAGATACTTAAGTTACTTCTGTCTGGACGTAAGCAATGTGTTTTGTTTCTTCTTCCCATAAAGAGACATTAATACACCGATAAACGAGTCTTTAAGGTTTTATGGTTTGCAATTATCTTAGTTGATTGTGTAGATTGTAACTCTGTTTTCTTTCATACTTTTGGTGTTCTCCTTCATTTGTTTTTGTCTTTTGTTCTTCCCCCATCACCTCTAGCCCTGGGTTCTGCTCATCCCGCCTGAAGGTTGTCAGTTATCATTCTCTGTTTATATGCTAAAGTCTCCCTGTTGCAGCCTTTTGTGTTGTCTTCTCACTCGTCTTTGCTTGGTTCTTGCTTGTTGTAACAATATGAGTCTTGCACTGTAAGAACAAAGATAAACACCTGTGGTCAGATCTGGTGGATTATCTCACATTACAAACACAAACCTCAATGAAGTCAACTGTGTTTTATGTGATACAGCAGTACAAGGACTTTGTTTTAAACCTCTTTACATTGACATTCATAAATAAATTCAACCAATTTCATGTTAGACACCTAACTAGTCAACAGAGTCTAGTTTCATAAGAATACTTTTTATTTAGTCCTGAAGATTTGTTAGAGAACATTAGTGAGCAAACATCATCATGGAGACCAAGTAGGACAGCAGACAGGTCAGGGATAAAGTTGTTTAGAAGTTTCAAGCAGGGTTAGATTGTAAAACAATAATCCAAATTTTTTAACATTTTATATAGTTTTATTCAATCCATCGCCTGAAAATTCAAATGCATTTGTAGCTTCATAATGTTGATGATCTGATAAATGGGGGGAGGGAAAGATTTCCATTACTCAGCTTGTAAATATGCTTTCCACCAGTTTTCTCGGTTGATCTTAAATAGCACATTTCTGCATCACAGCAACCTTTGCAGTTGGGCAAATAAGGTAGGTTTACACATAAATTATAAAAAATATCAGCCTGTATTTCCTCCAAACCTTTACCAGTCAGGTTCGCAGTATTTGTTCTGAACACAGCAAGACCCTTGATTGGTTGCCATATGAAATATTATAACTTCAGATCCGCTTCCCCCTGTAAAAAACACACCTAATTTCCTTCTCCGGTGGTGGTCTTCTGTTGTCATGGCTTCCTTGTAGGCTTTAAATAACAGTCTGGCACTCATTATTCTGCCTGAACGAAGCCCCTTCGCTTTTAGTCTGGACTCCCACATTGAAAACACTCTGCAGCTCATTGTAATTGATTTATTAGAACAACATGATGGTGTTTTTTTTTTTCAGTATAGTGAGTCATTATAGATATTTTGAGGGCTTGCTAAGTTAGACCTGAAAATAAGTAGGGGTTTGTATCGCTTGCTTGAGACATGAAATCTAAGCTCACTTGTTGCATCTCAGATGGGAACAGTGTGCTTATTTGCATTTTAATTCCCTTATTTTAGTTTTGTGAGTGATTCTATCACCTGTTTGATTTATAAGCATCTGTAAAATGCAATGTAGTCGGTTGGCAGATTTGTTTTCTTCTGATTTACATCTCCACATATCTGCCGCTTCAGAATAGCACATTAACTCATATGTATTTGAAAGGTTCACAGATTTATACGTCTGGTAAAAGACAACTTCATTCAAATAAAGACGATACACATGGAGATGAAACCTGATATTTTCAATATCTTGTATAAAACACTCCGAGCCACTTATGATCAATTTCTGACATTAAATCAGGGTTAGTTTTTCAAAATTTAGGCCTGTTATGTTACTTCTGTTTGATGAACTGGGAAAATGTAATCACTTTTTTAAAAAATGAAGTAATAAGAAATAGCAATACTGCTCCTTTAGGCAATCTGGGAATAGCAGGTTTTTTACTACATTTAAGTGCAATGGAGGCACTAATTTGAATATATCTTAAGGCGATATTTCAACCACATGACTTCCTTTTGACAAAAATAGCTGACTGAAGGTTGAAAGCTATAAATTCAAAAATGTTCCTTCCTTTCTTTACAATTCTTGTTATTGGTTGTAGTGACTCATACCGGGTCTTGTGGCTCTTGTTCGCCTTCACTCCTCTCAGCTCTCTCAGCTTGTGTTGGGTGAAAGGCTCTCTTCCAGGGTGACCTTCGATGCTGTTGAGAAACACTTGTGCTTAATAGACGGGAACTTAAAGGCAGACTGAAGCACTTTCAGATTTATCTTGCAGCCAAATGGCTGATGTTTAAAATTAGTCTGTAGAAGCAGGGGGATGATGACCTTATCCAATTTTTCAGGTGTATGAGCTTTCAAGCCTTGCCCACTCAATAAATGCTTTGTGGGTCTGGTCGCTCCCCCGTCCATTCTCACAGCTGGTCATCCACTTTTTAGGGCAGCTCTGCTCTTTCACAGAATCCATCTACAAGTCTGGACCCCGGAGACCCTTTTATGCCTCTCATTTTTAGTTTTTGCAAAGAGTTTCTCAGTCAATAGCAGCAGCTCCCTGTGAAAGGCCACCACTGACGAGGGGGTGGAGAGGTTTAATGTTCGATGTGTTAGTGAGCTGACCTATGCAGGACGATTCTAATCTAGGAGACACAAAAGGTGCTTTTTAAACCTAAAGCTTTGGTCTGCTCTCTTAGTGTTGTGGAGGTAAAATGTGACAAAAATGGGTGTAACTTTAACTGATTATAATTTAATTGAATAGATTTTGTTGTACTTTTAAAAGCAGATGTGTACCTTTTGAGAATGCTGCCTAATAACTAATACACTGTCTGATGTTTTTCTATGCAGTCACTAAATAAATTCCACACCCTTAACTTTTTCACCATTACATTAAAATATCTATTAATTCTTTTCTCACAAATTCCCCACACGTGGCATCCTATGATGCTGCAGGCTTTTAGAACCTTGTGAAAATTTTTACAACACCTAAACCCTGCTTATTAAATGTTTCCTAAACTGATGGCACAATATTTGGTTGATGCGCTTATTGGCAGCACTGTTTCAATACTGTTGGCTATATCTGTACAGCAACACATTTTTAAGAATATTTTCTTTCCTTATCCTTTGCTGACTTTCTCAAGCCTAGTCTGGTTGGATGAGAATTGATACAGCTCTTCATGTCAAGGCTAATTTAGAAGCCACATTATAAGGTCTTGTCCTCATCTCTGAAATCATCTACATGAAACGTGAATTCAAAATGAAACCAAACCAAACCAAACCAAACCAAACCAAAAGCAAAGCAGTCTTTAATAAACAATTAGAAAGGTTTCCACTGAGCAATACTCTCAGTATAGTTTATATTCCAAATTATGTTTTAGTAGTTTTTCAGTTTTAAAAAAGCACATGAGAACAATGATCTGTTTTAATTCTTCCCACACAGCAGCTCTACTTAATGTTTCCCCACTTTTGTTTCTTTTCTTATGAATATTTCTGTGATTGATAATCCTCAGGTAAATACAGCCGCTGAGAGGCCTTGGATCTCTCATCACTTTTTGGTAATATAAAATTAGCATTCCCTCAGCCATGGCAAACACCACTTCTTAAGCTTGCCCAACAAAAGATAATGGGCTTTTATAGCTCAACTGTTATTGGGTGTGCTCTTTGTGAAATATCAAGGACATGAGGGAAACTCAATCACATGGTTGAGCTGGCATCTTACCCCCATCCATTTCTGACATATTGCTCCCTAAAATGTCACAGCAGCAAGATCCGCTCCGAGAAGCAAAAATCTTTCCTTTGGGGAGAAATGGGAATATTTTAGTCTGTGGCGTGCTTTCAGGTAAATGTACAAAGCTGCATTTTCCAGCACTCCGAATGCCTGGGGGACGCACAAAGGTAAAGCTGGTTCAGAGGAAACTTGGTCTTTACTGTGAGGCAGAGAGAGTTTTCATTTTTTATATGAGACGTAGCAGCTCTGTGGGCACATTCTATATTTTCTTATCCCAGTGTGCGTTATGGAGAATGATCTGAAACAGAATGAGAGTAGAGAGTGCCTTTCTGATATGTTCTTTGAATTATGTTGTTCTCTTATTGTTATGTTGGGTGGAGAGTATTTTTTTTTTGTTTCTGGAGGCTCAAAGCCTGAGCTAGAATTTTCTTCATTTAAGCAGGAACATTTTATTTACTGAGGAAAACAATTTACTCAAGAAAAAATATGTTTCTAATTCAATGGACTATGTTAATAGTATAAATGTGCATCTGATATAACAAGTGTGTCAACACTGGTATAACTCTTCAATAGTTGTACCGCATTATAAAAGCATTCAAACATTGTCTTTTGTCAGAAAGGTGTGTACTTCTAGATGGTGGTCAGTTTTGGTTTAAAACACTTTATAATTCACTGCTGCAAAGCTCTGATATAATATGTGGCAGTATGCCCACAGGACAAAAGTGACTACTGATAAAAAAGTTAAAAAAAACAAAAAAAACTAAGCTGTCCAGATGCATGTATTTGAGGCTTTGCAGTGTAACTCAAATGTCAGTGTAGATGAGCTGAAGGCATTTTGAACCAAGTATTCATTGTTGATAAAAAAAAGCATTTATTTTATTCACATTTACATGTAAGCTATTAACCACCAGTCATAATATACAAACCACAAAATGAATAAATAAATAAACATTTGTAATTAAGCTCAAACAAAACTAGGATTTTTTTCAAGGAGGTGTACAATCATTTATTACCTTTTACACAACTCTTAAAGATCAAAATACCATAACAATTTCAAGCAGAACCATCAGAGTACATGGAAGATGATCAAATAAAAAACTCATAATTCCTTCTGTGCAGATGCCAGACATTCACTATAAAGAGGTGGAGCAGATATTTTCCTGCATTTCCAACAAAGTGTTTCTGATTTGAAATGTAGGGGTTTTCTATGAAGACGTATATGTGGATGAATACAGCCCAGAGCATGATGCATCATCTTCATATAAGAAGAAACCACCCCTGTGGAACAAGAAGCTTTATTTGTCCAGAAAAATAAAAATGAGATCATCGCAAAGACTAGGAAAGGATAGCAGTACAAAATCTATTTTAGAAAAGTCATCCTGGAGATGATGAATTTGGAGGACTTCAAAAATATGAGCATGGTTGGTAAAGCTTGAAGAGTAAAATGTGGGACTCTATCAAAAGCTATTGTCAGGGCTTTACAAGTCAGTAGAGGGCTTTCACAACTACTTTTTCCACATTCTGCTGCAAGTACTGTCTCTCAAGAAGAAACATTGTGCAGCCTAGTTGAAATACTACATGAAATAATAACTATTATTTTTTAGTAAAGGGCTGCATGACGGAACAATTGCTACCACAGACGATTGCAGCAAGAAGATTCTAGCTTTGAAACCTGGCCAGAACTGCATGTATGGAGTTTTACATGTTGAGATGCAGTCTGGGTTCTGAAGCGTCCTCCAACAGACCAGTCATATGTATGTTATGTTAGCTGGTCTCTATGTTGCTATTGGTAAGAATTTGTGCCTAGTTGTTTCATCAGAGCATCTTGGTGTTGCCCTGTGACAAACTGGGACCTGTTTGTCCCCTGCCTCTCACCTACTGACAACGAGAAATACATTAAATAAAAAATAATTGCCAGCTATATAGAATGACTGCATTCTATAATGACCTTCAATGTGACATTAAAATTGTAAATGAGAAAATAGTACTTTCTGATGACTGACTGTTTTGTGATGCAAAAATAAATTTGCCATCTAATAAAATGACTTTTCTCTCAGATTTTGATTGCGTTCTAACAATGTAGGGAATGACCTGAAGTTTCTTTCTCAGTGCAGCTTGTACCGCAAAAATCTCCTCCAGACACACAACCAGGCAAACTCCAAAACTGTCAACTTTTGGATCAGCTACTTCAGTCCGCCAGGTAATAATTAACTAGGGAGGATCGACTGAAATAACAACTTAGTCACTTATATCCTTGCAAGTGCATGTATTCTTATTATTTATTCCTAACCAAACAGCCAGAAAATTAAGGTAATTGAGCCTTTTTAAGGGTTGAACACAAACTACGAACTACTAAGTGGAGTAGAATGGTAAAAAAATAAATACTGATGCCTTGTGCTTATTATGCAAGAGATTCTAAGCTCATGTAGTGTTTTATAACAGTTGGTGACGGTCAAATCCTGCCAAGACACACATTTGTTCAGATGGTTTAACTATCTGTGATTTTCACACATCTTTCTTTGATATAAATAACTGTTAAGTTTTTAGGATTTTTTTTAACCAGTACCAGTAACCAGTACCTGATGAAATAATGAAGATGCATGCAGGCACACTTTACCAAAATGTTGCAGCTAAAAACCCAAGACACAGCTGACGTTCAAATTTCTTTGATCATAACTTTTATTGCAGAACAGCATTTTTTTTAGATAAAGATATATATTTAAAGGATACTGACATAAATGCAGTCAAAGGAGTTCTGAAGTTCTTTCAACTTAGTGTTCAAAGCACAACTTCTGAAAACCAACATTAAAAGATGCTGCATCAACCACAAGTAGAAGCTGGATTGCAAGCTCATTCTATGTGATTTACATTTTGCCCATTAAAAAAATTATTTCTTCCCTTATTCAACATTTAGAAAAGCATAAAAATAATAACAATAAAAGAAAATGTCTTTATTTAATCTAGGAGAGACGGACATTGCAGGACAAGTGGATTTGTGTCCAAAGGGAGTTCAGAGATGAATAAGGAGGACAAACCTAAATTATTCACATGCTGACTACCTTTTGATTAATCCTGGAGAACCAGAAAGTGCTTCACCTCTGCAGAGGTTAATAATAGCTCCAGCAAAAAACAGCTTAAAGATGGGAGATGGTTCAAACTGCTGAGGCGCAAAGGACACTCTAATCTTAGAATGTAGATTATGGACTCTGTGTTTCAACAAGCTAAAACTTGCTATGTGGAGAGCAGATGCACTAAAGAGTGGAGATTAGTAAACATAGATGACTAAAATATCAGAGACTTATGAATTATTTTCTATGTTTACAGAATATCTGAGTTAAACCAGTATTATCTTTATGAATTTAGTTTGAACTTGTTTTATATGTATTAGTTTTGATGTTTGATAAATATTAGTCACATAATAAATTGTCTTTACATTAATTTCCATTGCTTAAAGCTGTAAGGTATAATCTTTACAACTATTATTGTTTTTATTTGATGGCATTTTTAAATAAAAATGTGTCCAAGAAAATAATGTTAGCAGCTCATGTATTTTTAAGGCTGCACACCAGCAAAAACAAAATAAAAAGGCTATATCCTAAAATTGTAAAAAGTGCTGGAGGAACTTTGGGAGAAGAAATGAAACGACCATGAAACTTAGATGCATAATGGCAATTGTTCTGTGCTGCATGTGAAAGTGGTGGCTTTGATTATAAAATCAATGGATGCAATCAATTTGCATAATTAGGAAAATCTTATCTTGGAGTTGTTTTGCTGTTCTCTTGCTCTCGTTTCTGAACATTTTTATGTCCCAGTTTCTCTTGTGGATAACACCCACTCTGGGAGAGAACTGATAAAATGCCTCGAGGATTAACTACAGAGAAACACTCTCTGTGCTGAGAATCTGTGTCTGCATCTGGAAGTTAAAGAATGAAGTCAACAGATAATTTCAAGTTAAAATTGGAAAAAAAAAAACCCAGCAGTGTAAGGCATTGATTATCTTTATTACTCATTGGATTTTCCATTTGGTGACCTATGAAGCTGTTAATAATCTTGAAAAATCGATTTACAAAATCTCACCATGTGATTGGTGGGTGTTTGTTTCTGTTCTCACTTTTTTTTATTTGTTTTAGTATGACTTATTGCTTATTGACATTGATGGTGTTCCATACAGGTTAATTCCTCGCTGTTGAAATAGTCTTTCTTGTATTCTGTTCTTTGGGTTTTGCTTTAAATTCACATTTTATAATTAACCTTTACTTTTAATAACCAAGATCATGCATCCCTCCCAAGTTTCCGTGTTCTGTGTTGTATGTATCCAAGAAACAAACCTGTCATTGTGACAAAAATACCTTGAACTTTGTCTTGTCTGGCTAGAAGTTTACTTCAGCATGTGTGTTTGGCTTGTCCAAGTGGACAGCTACAAATTTCTGATGAGTAGGTGAGGTCCTAATTAAGGAACAAGATTTTGTTTTTTAGCCAGTGCCTTCTTAATACATAGTAATAACTCAGATCCTGGTTCATTTGTTTGGTATTAGTTTTATTCACACAAAATTATGCTTTTGTAATAACCACAGTTCATAATTTTCACATAAACCCCCTTCAAATCAGCACTGATAAAGATCTATTAGCTTGATTATCACAGTCAGCTGTTTCAGTCATAAGATCAATTTGTTTTTTTATACCTCAGATTTTATTTACCACATCAAAACAAATGTCAAATCTCACTTGACACCATACAAAAACAACTTGTAACACAAATTTTTTTACTCTTAAGCCCACACAAACACTGTAAAATGTCTACTCTTTTAAATTATGCACATGTAGACTAAACTTAACTTTTTCCTTATTTGTGGTAAGACTTCAAAAACAACCATTTCAATTATTTAGGAAACTCCGTGGGCATGTAAAGGCTGCTGATTTGACAGTGACATGGCGCCGTTAGTCAGCCAGACAGATGCAATGTCAAAAACATCAGATTGTCTTATTCATCATCCATCTTGACATCTTGGTTGTCATGTTTTTGTCCCTTGTTCTGTGCGTATGACAGTCAAAAAGGCTAAAACTTTGACGGTTCAACAATTGGCTTCCAGGGAATAATTTTCCTCATTAAAACGATGGAGATCATCTCATAGGGTGCCACTGTGTTCTTTCTGTAGCACAAAGTTCACCAAGCATGATCGTAAAAAGAGACATGAATAGGTCCCTTTGCTCTTGTGTGCTTTTGAACTGCACAGAAAGGAATATGAAAGTATAAGCTTGCCAAGAGACTCTAAAAACACATTTAATTGCTGTGCTGCTCTTTACACCCAACTGGATGGAGATGGTTGGACCTGACTCAATAAAAAGAGCTTTTTACCTCCTTTAAAAGGCCAGAAACAAAGCTGCTTTCAGAGCCATTATGCTTCTTGATAATGACTGAAAGAACAAACATCTTCCCTTCGTTTTTCATCAAGTTTTTCCTTCTGAATGGGTTAAATAACTCCTTCTCCACTGATTCAGAGCGATGCATGCATTAATCTTGCAGTGCTGCCAAAACCTGATTGGTGGAAAATGTGGAGGCTCCTTGCCTCCCAAATGGCTTAACAAATGCTGATGACTAATGGCCGATCAGTCTCATAGACCTGCACCACCTGCTTACTGGGCCAGGCGCACCGAAGCCTCGCCGAGTGCCTCGCTTGAGGGCGGAAATGATTTCTCTGGCTCCCCGAGGCTAATCAGGAGAGCTCCCTCCACCTGATGTGGAGATAAAGAGCATCATCTGTGAATTTCAGCTCATTAAAAAGAAAAAGCTCCATCAGCAACAAAAATAGCGACAAAACGTGTATATGGAGCACACTCTCTCACATATGTTGTGTTTGACTTTTTGTACAGAAGAAGAGTTTTTGGGAGTTTTCCATCTGGTTGCCTGGTTTCCAAAACATAATTGGTTTTCTGACCTCTACAGCTGTTCTGGTCAGGCAGTTTTGTTTAAGTGTCTGTCAGAGTTTTTATCTTAAATTTAGTATTGTGTGATTGTTTTTATTAGCTAATTTAGAAATCATCCTTCGCTATGACGAGCAGTTTTTGACGTAGGTTAAAAGACTGATCTGCTCTTGAAGGCTGTAAGGCTAATTAGTTTGTAAATATAAATTACAAATAGGACATTTTAGCCTCAGTGCTTTCAATGATATTTACTTTTTTTCATTTTAATCTTGTACATTTTCAGGATTGCAGGCTGCATGTGGCATTAAACATTTTTTAGAGCTGTTTTTAGCAGCAAAGGGAACCTATGAGCAAAAGAGCTGTAAAGACATTCAGTTTTCTCGTCAACAAGATTTAATATTTAATACTGGATTTGATTGTTGTTAGGGGCTGCAGAGAACTAATAATTGTGTTTGTTGTGTAATTAGAGAAACAGACATAAGCAGGATTTAAAAGCAAAAGGCAAGATATTTCCCACAGGGATTAGTGGGAAGGAAATATCACACATTTTGTTACTGCAGGATGTATTCAGTGATTTATGTTTCATGCTTTTTGCACATTAGATTCCCATCAGCGCACAATCAATAGTAAGAAAGTAAAAATGACTCATTCGCTATTTGTCTACTGACAACAGTGATCTAGTGCCTTGTGCAATTTTAGACAAAACTGTGTTGGTCTTGTCCTTTGAGCTATCCGTGTCATATTTTGAGTGCAGAGATCTACGACACAATGTGCTCGAAGGCCATAATTTGTAAAAGATGGTGTAGGGAGCCATATGAATAAGACAGCCTGTCATTTATTTCAACATCTGCTGAGTTTGTTAACATTTTCATTTATTATTCACTGGGAAGGGAATTAAACGGTACCGAACATACAGCAGTACCAATACTCAGTTAAAGAGTCTAAACTATTTATTTAAGAAAATGATTTTAGCAGAATTAATTCACACACAGAGTAGATGTAGGATAGACACCCCATGTACACATGTTATAGTCCTCAACATGGTCTTTCTGGTGGCTTCTGTTCCCAACCCTGAACATAAATGCGCTTTGCAGAGCCATGGAGCGGAGCCATTTCCGATCACCCTGATTGTACTTTCACATCTGCTATTAACTCCTAATTCACTTCACTAGTTTATTTCTTTGACTCATCAGTTCATGTGTTCAACTCTCTTTGAATCATCTCTATGGAGACAAAAACATAAAGATATGAAGCAGTCCGACTGGTAACATTAGATCTTCTTTTGCCCTGCGTCAGACTGACGCCAGTTGAATTATTTATTTAGCATTTGGATGGGATGTTTTGGACATTTGATGAACAGGACATTTAGGCTAAATTTAATATATCTAAAGCAATAAAGTTCTACTCCATGGAGATAGAAGCCTCAAAGTTTAAGTCCATCAATACGTCTCAAAAGGGAGACTCTTAGATAAACATTAATGATGCAGTAACACTGCCCTCCTGGAGATTATTCCCTTGGTTAATATGGAGAAAGTTGTTTCTATATACATGTATAAATTAGTTTTTTTGGTAAGCGATATGCCATTATTGATTACGAGAATATTACAAAACAGTGTCTGAGCTCAGAAAAGGATGCTACTCTTGCTTTTACCTTACAGCTGAAGACGTAATGGACATTACAGAGCTTTAACAAAGTCTGGTAATACAAGTATGGTTCCACATTCTTAACCTTTGTGGTATTTTTATTGTACACGTTTAACATGCATTTAAAGACACATTAAATTACAAGGCTTTAAATGCCTCTGTTGTTTTCTGTCTTTACGCAACTGAATGTAGACATCAACGTTTTTAATCCTTCGGTTACACCGCCCTGAACATAACAGCCCTTAGAAATTCGCTGCAAGAGTGTGACACCACATGGTGCTGGCCATATGCAAATTTATGTTCCCTCTTTTGCAATAGTAAATGACTCCCACGCAGAGCAGGAGAGAGTGTGCTGCGGGGACGAGGGTGGGAAGCAAGCCTGTGATTTAAGGAATCACTTCTATGAGCTGCGCTGGTTTTAAATACCTCTGCTTAATTGCTGTGTCATGACAGGATAATTACCACCGCTGGTACAACCACAGAGGGTGGTACCAGCAGGCGGGCATGCAGAAATCCACCGAGAGCCGGGGAGTGGAGCGAAAAGGGGAGACGTGAAGCTCTATCACTGAGGCTTTGATTGGCACCTGCTCCCCTGGATCCAACGAGATCTGTGTGCTTCATATTCAGCCTGGATTTGGGTGCATTCAGACTGCAACACTCCTGTAGATGTGAAAAAGAGACATTGAGTATTAAAAACTGACTGCATGATTGTTAAAAAATTATAATTAATGGTATTATTTAGATTTATGCTGTCTCTAATAAATGCACTGATGTAGTTGTCACAAGGCTTTGTGTCCAACCTCCACCGCATTAATTAATGCACTGTGTTAAACCTGCATCTCGAAAATGAACGCAGAGATTTTGCATTAGAAGCTGTGAGCATCTCGTTCCTGTTCAGGTACAGCTGGCAGTTCTCATCTGAATCTTTAACCCTTCAGTTTGGAGGGATTAAAAGAATAAATATGGAAAAGGACAACATTGAAAATTAGTTTTTTACGAACTGAAGGAGCAGACAGAGCTGGATCCAGAAAGGAGGAGTGATGAAAGTGGAGGAACGCAAAAAAACCATGACTGTCAATATGAAGAGTCAAAATGTTTGGGATGCAAGTAGTAACATTTGTTCAGAGTGATCTCACCAAGTCACGAGTTAAAGTCAGATCAAATTAGAATAAACCAAAGGTGAAAAGGGCAAAAGAAAAATAAGAAAATAAAATAAAGAAACTTGGTGATTTTAAGTTTTGTGAAACGAAAAAGTGAAACTCCAACAACTTAACATTAGACCTAAATGTAATTAGCTGCTTTTAACCACCAGGGACTGTTCCAGCCTAAGTAATGGATTTAATTATAAAGAGCCACACAGATTAGAAAATATGTGCATTTATTTAATTAAAGGTCATGAAAAGTTAAAATAAAAGACTTTCACAAGACAGAAAGATAGCATGAACACGGCAGCTGCAGCAGAGAAAATCATGTGATCCTCTGCAGACACCCTCCTCAGACAAATGACAAAGCAATGAAACTTGTGAACCAGCAAGAATTTCTGAACTTCCACAGCTAGGTCATACAAATCAAAGATTTTTAACACAAAAAAAAACCCTTCAGTCAAACACACAAAACAATGTGCCTGAACTTGATCCAATAAGAAACTCTAAGCCCGTCCAACAAATTTTGTGGACAGCAGCAGACGTTGATGCAAGTAAATCTCCAGAGGATATTACAGCAAATAAAACAGTGATGAACAGAAAAACACAAAATTAAATATGCTGTTTTTGCTAGAAAACAAATAAGTGGAAACATTTCTAAAATAACAGCTGAAAATCTTTGGCTATATCAATGCTGAGGGAGTTAGACGAGTGACCAGAAGGCAGGTGGCTGGAGTCTGCAAGGCTAATGGAAGCAAACCGAAGACAAAAACATAAATGACCCTTATGATGCTTAATCTACACCAGCTGGTGGTGAAGCAGATCGTCCTGCATCATCCCACACAAAAACTGTTTGAGCCCATACCAGCTTCAGACAGGAGGAGGAGTAATGAAGCCAGAAGAAGCCAGACTTTACCAATAAATGGATGTTGTTATGGAACTTGCCGAGTACTTTCTTTACACTAAACTATAGCTTTCGAGATTGGACTGTAGGATTTCAATCTGTGAGTTTAGAGCTCATACATGGGTGTTTTACAAGTTGCCTTTATTTCACAGTCTTATGCTGCATATGGGCTACTCCACCAAAGTGCTACGTTTTTCATGAAATGCTTGGCTCTACTTTTAACATCTTTCAAGTCATATTTTGACTGTTACTTCAGTGTAATTTTCCCAATCTGCAGGAGTCAAAAGAACAATAAAATTAAACTTCACATGAGCAAAAAGTAAAATTGTCTCTTTCTTTACCTAAAAAAAGCAGAGGAACTTTCTTTATTATGTTTTTTCTGCATATAAAATCAGTTTAACTTCAGTTATATTATTTGCAGGACTTAATATAGAGTGGCACAAGTTTTAAACGGGACTCATTAATTCTGCTTTTTCTTCATGTTCACTTATGTAAATAGTTCTCATTAACAACAACAAAAATATTATAGAGACAGGTAACCAATGAGCTTGCAGGGTTGACATTAGCAGTTATTCAGACAAATATAGACCAAAAACGAGCAGCATGAGAGTTCAAAAAAGGAGTCTTGAATACAATACACCTCATCAGAAAACACCAGGAGTCTGTAGTTGTTTTTATGATTATAGGCTTTGGAGGTGGTCATTATTTGTTATGTCGAGACTTGTGTGTGTGTACGTGTGTGTATGTGTTTTCAGGATAAAAGCTCATAAAAATAACATTTCTGCAATTGCGCTTGCAAATGAGATTCTGTTTTTTGTTGTTTTGTAGCCTGTCGATGTACCTTCCTTCTTATTTCTACTGTTTTTCATCTGTATTTTTTTTATTTTATTTAATCATTTACAAGGATGTCCTGGCATGTACTTCAAGACAACGTTAAAACACAACACCCATATCCAAAGAACAAAAATAGATCATTAAAAAATCGAAGAGTATCAAAATATAAGCAAAACTACAACAGATCCCGTAAATGTAAACATCTGTGAATGCATTTTAGGTTTAATTTCATTTGAAAATGTGAAGTCCAATAGAGAGAGAAACAAATATTTTAAATTGCACTTCCCTCTAGTGGCTAAAAGACGAATTGGTCCTCAAAGTTTTTATGGATTTTTATGCGACTTTTACATAATTGTTTTAGTCATCAAAAGGTACAGTTCTTATTAGAGGTTTACATGAGGTTATCCATTTTGTATTCATTTTAATTTATTGCAACAATTTAAGTGATTTGAACAAAACAAACTCAATTTATTGTTGATTTTCTCTTATACAAACACTGGACGAAGAAAAAGAAAACACAAATACTCTAATAAATGTTTAGTAAGATCCCACACCGTTTACAACAAAAACAATAATACACTTTTTTTTATTTTTTTACCAATAACTCCTTTTTTTTCTTCTTTTAAATACATTTTGCTTCGTTTACATGGTTCTAATATGCGGTCTGTTTTTAAGTAAAAAGTACTAAGGCCCCTACATACAAATACCACAACGTACACCTGATTTCCGTAATAATCCAATCTAGACGAGCAGTGTAAACTACATTATCCAGCATGCAGTGGGAAATACGTATGTTCACTTGATTGGCTGATGAGTCTCCGCCCCTGACAGTCCCCGGGTGTTCTTAGAGTGAACTGATATGTTTGTAGAAACGCTCTCTACCGCTGGGTGTCCGAGCTGTCAGAAAGCAACACTAACATGGCTGCTGGAACCCGAATCTGCTGCAGTTTGAGAAATGCCAGAACCTTCTTCGCTCGGTGCCACAACAGAAGCGACCGGCGGCTGTTTTCCAGCGCTACGCACCGGGAGAATGAGCTTGAACTCCGAGATACCTCAGTGACTGCTGCAAACTTCCAGACCAGACCCAGCTTGGTAAGGACTGGTGCTGGAATACAGACTGCAGGTTAAAGCTGGGGTTCTGGGTTCACGTCCTGGAGTTTTCCCAGTTCGGGCTAATGAGGTTTGGTGACAAAAGTTGTTGTTAAGGACCTGCAGTCTGAGTTCACGTTGAGGCCTGAATCAGACCATCTTTCCAGGTTGATTATTAACCAACACCATGCTGACTAGAAATACATGTGATTTAATGTTACAAATAACCAAGATCTGCTTTCCAAATGACCAAGACGTGCAAAAATGAACCAAATGTTGTTTGTTTTACTTTTCATGACTTGGGTTCACCTTCTTGTGAAAAGTTCTCTATTTCTGCAGCAAAATCCATGTTATGACATAATCAGTGACTCTGCATTTAATACATTACCTTAAACAAAGTCTATCTTAGAGTAACATGAGCTTAATACCGTTTCTTCCAGTATTAAGTGAAAACATTGCTAGTGAAAACATTCTGCTAAAATATAGGACTGGATTATTTTGGTAATCGTTTTAGTTTAGGAAATCAAAAGATTATTTTTAGTGGGATTCTGTGCTCCATCTGATGGGGTGACACATTCTGACCTTTTGGCCTATAACCTCCTGGCATCTGTAGGTCACAGATCATTTGGAAAAATGTTTGCTCCAGGTTTTTAGAAGCAAATATTGTTTATTTCTATTAATTGAACAAATGTGTCTGTCAACACTGTTTCAAAGACACAAATTTATTTTATTAGTATTTTTTTTCTGGTTTCAGGAGAGATTAACAGACGAGAAGGTCCTACCGTTTTCAGCTTTCTTGACTGACAGCTTTGGCCGCAGACATAACTATCTTCGCATCTCTCTGACTGAGAGATGCAACCTGCGCTGTGAGTAAACTAGGGCTGGGTTGAGACCCGCTGTACAATAAACCTGAGTAAATGTACGATAATAAACAAGGTAATGTGTGTCTGCTGCTAAAATAACAAAAAGTATTGATCACATTTGTTGTGTTATCTATAACTCTAAATTATAATGGCTTATTGTGGTGCGTCTGATGAACTTTTCTCCTCAGCTCTGAAGAACATTCATAACGATTGTTGCTAAAAGTTTTTCTCCATTTCACTTATCATTGCTTGTAAAATGTAAGCCTACATGTTGGCTTTCTTTAAGTTTCATTGTAGTTTTCAAGTGTTGGTTGTACAGAATACCCTTTACACTAATTTTTCATAATCAAAGGATGCAACTTTGATGGCTTCTATTTTGTTTATTCCAGGACCTCCAAGTTTTAAATCGATCTTAGTGGTTTTTTTCATGAAGTATTTAGATCCACTATGTTTGAATAAAATCTGCCAATAATGTTCCGTTTCTATATTAAAAGAAACATCCGTAACTATTGCTTTAAGTGAAAGCAACAAACTGAAATAGTCAGCTTACTAAACAAACCTATTTAGATCAAATCTGTTTCACTTAACAAAAAACACATATTCGATGGATAAATAAGCAAATCTTTGTATCACAAGAATGGATTATCAGAACAGTCGTGAGCAAGTTATATTTTTTGTAGGACTCTACATTTAAAGGATTAAAATTTTACTCACATGTTTGCTTTTAAATAATTAAATTATTTTGATTATGTAGTTTGCATAAATTTAGATTTTTGAATAATGGCCTGTCTAACAAGGGATGTTCATGTTACAAAATTTTGACTTTTGAGCTCATCCTAGTACTTCATAACACCCATTACTCTACTGTTTCCTTTTTCCTCCTTCATGTTTTATGTCTATAATAGCGTGTTTTTATTTAGCTCGCATGTTGGATGTTCCTGTCGCTCAGGTCAGTATTGCATGCCAGAGGAGGGGGTGAAGCTCACGCCGCGGGGCCAGCTGCTCTCCACCTCCGAGGTGCTGACCCTCGCTCAGCTCTTTGTCCGACAGGGAGTGGACAAAATCCGCCTCACTGGAGGGGAGCCTCTCATCAGACCTGATGTTCTGGATATAATTGGTAAGAAACACTTACGGACCTTGAACATGTTCACACTTTGTTGTCATTACAGTCACAAACTTAGTGGTGTTTATTTAGATTTTTATGTGCTAAACTAACAACTTACTACATAATTGTGAAGTGAAAGAAAATTGTTTGGATACAAATATACACCACATTTTAAGTAGGTGAATGTAACATTTTTCCTACCTCCTTAACATTAAAGCACTACTTTTTGTTTGGTTTGTTGGATAAAATCCCAATGAAATTCATTGAAACTTTGCATGTAATATGTCAAAATGAGCACAATACAAAGATGGAGACTTAGGATGTCAGAAGCTATTAGCAAGAATGAACAGAAGACTTTTCTTTGTGACTTCTTTCTGCTCAGATTTATTAATTATAAACAATATTTATGAAACCACGGTCTTTGTCAGATCAAAAGAATGAACAATAGACGACACACTCATAAATGTTCCTCCTACTGAGATAACAAGCTCAAGGCTGAGCAGCAGGAAGATTAAAATACAGAATACAAGATGCGCTTCTCCAAAATGCCCCGAAACTGTGCTTAGATTTGTTTTTACAGTTAGACTTATTTTAGTGAGCTGAATGAATTATTTCTCAAGTAGTACACACATTCCTTTGAAGAGGACTTTATGCTTCTCTCATTGATAACTCTGAAAGCTTCTGCTGAACACAGGGTTGTTTATATGGGTTCCTGAATGATCAGATGGATGTTGTAACAGTCGTCTCAGTCGGTGGCTCATGTGCCAGCTCAGCTGACTGCACCAGAACTGAACAGATTTTTGCTGCATTTCTTTCACGTTGAAACAAAAGTTTGTGGAAGTGAAGATGCTTTGTCACATTGCAGCTGTTGGTTCAGTTTAATGACTGATTATCTTTGCCTTAATTTTACAGCCTCGTTTGTAAATTAACCCTTTCAACCTCTGCCTTTATATTGTTAACGACACAATCACATAAAGAGGACTAAGGGCTGCAGCATAAAGATAAACACTTACTGCAGTGTCATGGGTCAGGTGACCAGTGGGATGCCAGGCGACTTGTTTTAAGCTCTAATCCAGTGGAAAATTAACATTAACCTGTTAGCCCACTGCTTTTCTGTAGAACATTTTGTTTTTGTCTTTAATTAAGACAAAAACATAATGTTCTACAGAACATTATGTTTTAATTTTCTGTAGAACATTAAAACATAATTTGGTTAAAAATGATAAACACAGATTATAAAATATGAACAAAAGAGCCAGGTGTTTCAAAAACAATCAGTTTGAGACTCTTAAGATAGATTTATGTCACCAATCTATGCAAGATTTTTGTATGTTTTTGCTGCTTTTGAATTAAATTTAATGGTTGATGTACTTAAGTTAGAACCAGTGTCATCCAAAACTTGAGCAGAAACTTAAGTGTGAAATAAGTAGATGCCACTGCTTTATTACCATTTCTCAAGACGATTATTTCAGTTGCAACAGTAATAAGGTATGAGTATTTTGTGAACTCTGTAGCGTTTTGTGGAATAAAGTCCTACAAAATGCTGAGTAATGCTGAGTAATGTGTTTTGGAGAACAGTTTACATTTAAATCCTATGCTTTTTTTCAAGAGGCATTAAAGATCTGACAATCATTTGTGGTTTGAACTTAAACCCTTTGGCTTATAGAATACATTTTTCTTCACTCTTTCATATTTCTCTTTTGCTTTTTTCTTCTGCAGCTGAACTGAAAAAACTTGTGGGTCTGAAAACTGTTGCAGTTACAACCAACGGCATTAACTTATCCAGACTTTTGCCGAAGCTGAAAGATGCTGGACTGGACCTGATTAACATCAGCCTTGACTCTTTGGTTCCAGCAAAATTTGAGTTTGTAGTCAGGCGAAAAGGTGAGGATAAAGATTCAACCTGTAAGGACTGTTGAAGTTCACCCAGACACCCCTAGCATAGATGTGGTAAAATAAACTGTTCTTTATTTGCAATTTTTTTTCCCATTTTTATTGAACCCCTACTTTTCTCCTGTAAAATTTAACATGATTCTTCCAAACAGAGAAAGGGATATTTTAAATAAAACATGAGGAAGAGAATCAAGCCCACAGCATCACAGATCCTCCACCATACTTACATACATACATTTGGGATGAGGAACTTTTCCACAAATTCATATTCATCCTACATACCAGAAACCTTTAATCTTGATCTAATTTAATTAAGAGATTTTTGGGAGTGATATTGACCAGAGACAACTGGTTGTTATGGAGACTGATGCCACTCTTTGTTTTTACATCCTTAACCGGCCGACTCTCTTGTCTGATGACAACGTACATTTGGGGATTCATTCAGGCAGATCCTTTTCTATCCTGAGTTACAAAACTGCTAAAAGACAGAATCAGTGTGTTTTGTATGTTTCTATGGTTGTTGATAAACCCCAGCAAGTTACAGTCCGTAACCTCCAGGGAGTCAGCCTGGAGGTAGCAGCAGGCCAGAGCTCTGGGTGGTTGGCTTCAGAACAGCAGGAACAGATGGACCGAATGAGATTAGGAAATGAAACGGGAGAAAAAGACCAGAACATTGAAGCAGTGTTGTATGTTTATTTTCAAATTAGTTGCTGAAAATTGCAAACTGAATTTAATCTTTACGTTTGAGATTAGTAGAACAATAAATGTGATGTTTAATTTCCATTGTGGTAGATTAATTGACCACCTCCCACAGAGACGATCACCTGCAGCTCCCTGGATTTGTTTTATTTTCTGCTCATAGAGAAACAAAGATCCTATTCTCTATAGTTGACTGTCGCAAAGCTTTGACTACTGCAGAGGGATTGGATGCAGATGTTTTTACACTTATGAACAAAGAAAACCTTTAAAGCTAAAGTAGAACACATTGAAGGAAATATTACTTATTTATATTTGTGTTGGTTTCATTAACTTTTATTAACATTTCCAGCCTTCTTCTTTCTCCTCAGGTTTTCATAAAGTCATGGAGAGCATTGACAAAGCAGTTGAATTGGGCTACAATCCAGTCAAGGTATGTTTCAAACTTAAGGAATAGTCATACATTTCTCATAATAAAACATTTCTTAAAATACTCTTTATGGTCACACTTTGTGTAAATATGTATAAAAAGCTTCAGAAAATTCCACTTTTACCACAGAAACATTATAATACTGAAAAGTGTTTTTTTATTTGAGTGAAGTTATGTCATAAAATTAATCTCGCAGTTTGACATAATTGTGAGAACGTAACTGGTGCCATAGTTATTTGTACTGATGAGAATTTATATAAAATAAAACTGAAGCATTTTTATAATTTTTCTTCATTGGTGCATACAGGAACATTCAGCTTCCTACGACTTTGTTTCACTGGATCATAAATATTGCGTGACACAGTGACCCTCTTCTCATAGCCATTCATTAAAGTGTGAAAAACGAGCAAGTTTTACATTTTGCACTTGGCAGATGTGTATTGATCATTATATATCAGTTACTGGTCTAAACTTAACTAGTCTACAGACAGATGACTAATTAAAAGGCTTAAACCAAACTGGGCTGTACCAAACTATACTGGGTAGCTTTCAAGACTTTAGTCATCAGACTTCATTAGGCTGACATCTACTGTCTGGTCAGAAACTGCAGTTACACTAAATCCTCCCAATCTATTGTCAACATGTCAAACAGTTGATTACAGACCTTTCAACCTCTTTTTACCACGCTGAAAAAAATCTCCTCCCACTTTGAGGCCCTGTATTTAACATTTTTATGGTTATATAACTTGGTATATTGTTGTGTGCTGCCATCTGCAGATCAACTGTGTGGTGATGAGAGGCCTGAACGAGGATGAGCTCTTAGATTTTGTGCAGCTCACAGAGAAGAAGCCTCTGGAGGTTCGCTTCATTGAGTACATGCCATTCGATGGTGAGTCCTTTCATCTCACAAAATGACTCGGTTCAGGTCAGGGAGGAGTGTATCTTAATGTGAAATAAGTTTCTGTTAGATATTTTTTTCTTAGCACAAACTCATGGAACAAATTCAACATGGCTTCCTCTGGTCTCTGCAGGAAACAAGTGGAACTTTAAGAAGATGGTGAGTTACCAGGAGATGCTGGACCAGATCAGACAGCAGTGGCCCAACCTGGAAAGGCTTCAGTCTGGACCTGCTGACACTGCCAAGGTCAGGTTCTCCACATCTGATGGAACATAATTCTTATATGCTACAAAGGTTTTCACACTTCTTAAAATTTCAAAAATTATGTCATGATACGACAACAAACTTAAATGTATATTATTGAGATTTTATATTTAATTCCATGTCACAATTATACACAAGATACACTTGTGTATCTTGTGTATAATTATACACATTATACACAAGATACGCTTGTGTATAATTGTGATACGGAAGGGAAATTATACAAAAATTTCAAGATTCACTTCAGTTCCCATGACTTTGATGCCCCTTAATAACATCCACTTCAACCACTTGCCTTCAAAAGTCTCCCTAATTAGTAAACAAAGCCCATTTATATGAAAATTAATAGATGACTCTTTTTTTTGCATTGAAATGCAGAATTCACACAAATGCAAAAATGCTGTGTGAATTCTGTAACATGAATATCTTCAGTGAAAATTGCAGAAGGATTTTAAGTAAACATCAGAAGACTTGCCGAAATGTAAGAAATATACAGAAGCAGCAGAATAAATCAAAAGCCTGCAAAATGCAAATACACTATAGAAGAGGAGTGAAAACCTTCAGTCAACGTAGAACGTCCTCTCGGAGTATTAGAACATTGTGCAGAACAATGTTTACAAAGCTAAACTGTAAGGTCACCACAGTTTATAAGTTAACATGAGCTAAAAAACTAAAGCTAACTGAAATACTAATGATAACCTAAATGTTGGGATTATAGGGTATCAACTCTCTTTCCAACCCAAATGAGAAAGCTGCAATCAAACCTCAAGCTTGTGTAAATCAAAACTAAGTGGTTTACAATTTATGCTACTTATCAGTCTTACAAATTTAAAGAGTCCTATGAGAACTCTCATTGGAGTCTGTAATGTTTAGAAGCAGAGCTGAGAAAAAAGTACAGAAGCTTATACATTTGAACTTTGACAGTTTTATTACATAATCACTGAATTTGTTTCCTAAAATATTTTCAACATTTCTTTCTGCTTTCAGACTTTTAAAGTCCCTGGATTCAAAGGTCAGCTGGGCTTCATCACCTCCATGTCAGACAATTTCTGTGGCTCCTGTAACCGTTTGCGCATCACTGCAGATGGAAACCTCAAGGTAAATTTTGATCAAATCTTCTCAAACATTATAACATGTCTTTCATAAAATGCATAAACTGACAGCCAGAAGTCATGGATAAGATTAAAACTCTGTATTTTCTTGTTTTTGATTTGTTCTCCTCTTTGATTCTCAGGTGTGTTTGTTCGGTAACTCTGAAGTTTCCCTCAGAGATATTCTCCGTTCTGGAGCGTCTGATGAGGAGTTATTGCAAATTATCGGAGCTGCTGTGGGCAGGAAGAAGAAGCAACATGCAGGTCAAAATCCATTCAGCATTGTGTGGTAGTTACCAGTTAATACATTTATCTAGGAAATAATTCATTAGTTTTTTTTTCCTTCAGGCATGTTCAGCATCTCTCAGATGAAGAACAGAGCTATGGTTCTCATTGGTGGGTGACTCAGCTGTACGTAATCAGTTTTTGTGTTCTTTTGCTTTTATGCTCATAAATTATTCTATTTAAAACTTGTCTTTCATATGTTTTCTGTTTTTGGTGTGACAGATTTATCCGAGATGTTTCTCACAAGGCCAGAAAACCGACAAAGGGCTTCATTCATCTTTATTGAGCTAAAACGTGAAGATGATCTGACTGCATCTTCTGATGAGTCTCTTAAAGAGTTTCTGTGCCTTCCTGGCTGCACTGCTTCAACACAGACAGCCTTTAGTTGCTGCTTTAAGACCTCAGTGAGTGGCGGTTCACTCATTAAGACACATATTGGCAAAGAGAAGTGCCATGATGTGACGCCGCTTCACTCCTCAGACTATGATTATAATCTCATTTTCACCAGCCGTCACACTAAGAAATGCACAAATATGCGCTTCATTAATGAAGACCCCCTCAGGTACAAACAATCCAGTGTTCCTAACAACCCAAGGAGCCAGTCCCTTTCTGCTTTTTGCACATCAAACGCCAAAATGAATCAGAAAAATCTAAGTGTCAGGTTGTTTCACAGTCAAAGTTCTGGTGAAGACCACACACATAACACCCCATTAGCCTTAGACGGTTCGAGTAGGGCTAAACCCCAGCTGACGCACACAGACGCCCAGGGCCGAGCAACAATGGTGGACGTTGGGGGGAAGCTTCCCACACGTCGAACAGCCACAGCCGGGGCCACCGTCACCCTGGGCGCCGTCGCTTTCCACCTCCTCCGCGATAACCAGCTGGCTAAAGGTGATGCTTTAACTGTGGCCCAGCTGGCCGGCATCATGGCATCAAAACAGACCTCTGGCCTCATCCCACTTTGCCACCCGCTCCCGCTGGACCATGCCTCCATCTCATTTCAGCTGGATGAGCTGCACTGCTCTGTTATTATCACTGCAACCTGTCACACCACGGGTAGGACAGGGGTGGAGATGGAGGCGCTAACGGCCGCCTCCGTGGCAGCGCTTACGATCTACGATATGTGCAAGGCGGTGAGCCACGACATTGTCATCACGGATGTGAAACTGCTCAGCAAGACGGGTGGAAAGAGAGACTTTCACTGTCAATGAACACAGGAAAACAGAACTGAAAAATGAAGAAAGTCTTTTTCTGCAAACCCAAATGTGTACCAATGACTCTGGCTCCTACACAATCACAAAATTCCATATTCATCCAAAAACAATTTTTCTGGAAATTTGAGTACTAATTTTTAACTCTGAACCTGACTGAGTAGAAAAGTCTTAAAATCTGTAGGATCTAACAGATCAAATGGCTTTCTGGCATTTGTACTTGGATCAATTCCATTTCAAAATCAGTAACTCTTTTCGTAACCTTCCTGCGGTCTTGGCATGATGCTCAGGAGGAGTGCGGCAGATGTCACGGACTGACTGTGGGGAAGCGTGAGCTGAACGGTGGGCTTGTAGGAGTATCCTGTTAGACCGCCAATTTCTGAAACATGTAAAAGATAAAAGCCGGGGAGGGCAAATGGCTTGGTCCAAAAGACCCACATCTCTTCAGACCACAGGAGTGTTAAGAATGGAACACCCTCTCAACATTGACCAGAGCATGTGTTGTGAATCTTGGCATTTTTGTTACATTTCTAAAAAGTAAAATTGTTCTGCATTTCAGATCAAGCTTAAAAACCACAAGTTCAATTTAACCTGAACATATAACTTTTTGCTACTCAAGAACTTTTTTGAGTCTATTCACGAGTGGGAAAACCAAGAGGTGTTGTGGCAAGCGGAGGCAGAAGCTTTTACTATCTGATGGAGATTAACATAAAAGCACATCACTTTTTAAACATTATTAGGCTTATGTCCTTGGAATATATCAAAAGGACATCCCAGTGTTTTCCATACTTTTTCAGACTGTCTCTCTTTAAAAGATTCTTCAATCACATAATAAAATATGATTTGTAATTTCCTGACCTTTTCATTACTTGAAGATTTATTTGTCTTTACCTCTAATTATTTTAGCAAAATAATGTTCATTCTTACCATACATGATCCATACATGAGTTTATTCTTTCAGCTTTTGGTCTATAGGTGATATAAATCCACTAAATGTGTTTCTTAGTTAACAACTAACTGAACGTTGAGGGTGTTTACATTCTGAATGTCCTTAATTATCTGAAGTCATATTTCACATAATATCTGATTTGTATTGTTGCACCTAACAACACCATGAATGTTTTTTTTACAGTTTATTATGTTAGTTTAATGCAGCCTAACTTTTCATTATCTTACTTTATGAAATTGATTTTGCATTTCTGTACTTAACATGACATAAGACAGTGGTGGTCCTCACTGTGGTCTGAGCATTAGTTTCTTTTGTCATAATAAAAAGTTGTATTCACTGAACTCAAATGTCCTTATAGTTTTTTATGTTTTTACAAAAATATACAGACAAGTTTCTAGGAACCTATTGAAAATGTATAGTACAATATTTTGTTATGTAGAAACTATAGGTCTCTGTGAAAAATTATTTCACCGAGTTTGAATCCAGAACATGATTTAATGTGAAGTAACAAGTAAACAAACTGGACACCCATTGAGTTTTATTTCAGTTAAAATAAAAGCTGTTTTTTTTAAATCCAAGAACTTGACAAATATTGTATGAAACAATCATGACCTGGACTAATGATGGTGCTAAAATGTCGAACTAATTTAATAAAACATGATTCTGATTCATAAATATTTGTGTCATACTGGATAATATCAAATAAAGCTGCTCGCCAATTTTCTGTTAGCTCTTTATCTTTTCATCTTAAAGCCTTAAAATGTGTTCTATCAGTCCACACATCTCTACAGGCATGTCCTTTACTCTTGTTTTAATGTAATTGTAGAAATAACCCACTCAGCCATTCATTCAAGCCATACCAAATTAAGATTCAGCTTATTTTAAATTACTTTTTTTCACTTTTTTCATGCTGACATAAATTCCAGGCATAAAATAGAAAAATGAAAATGAAACCCATTTTAATTTAGTCAAAAGGAAAAGTGAAAACACCTGCATCATTAGATGTCATCTTGATTTTTAACTTCTCCTCAGCTGACCATTTTGATTGATTTCAAAATAAAATGTCTTTTTAATGGATAACTTGACTTATTTTTATGTTAAAACCTGAAATTACAGACTGGCATTTAACCCTTTATGGTACACATAATGATGCAAGTCGAAAAAAAATGTTTGGGATGTTTTATGAACTTAAACCAAGTAAACATAAAGACAAATTTAAAAAAAATATTTGTTTTTTATAAAAAAATTTTGTCGACATTGCCATATGGCAACACTGTACCATAGTGGAAATTAATGAAAACAAGAGATATGGCTTATTATTGTAATTTATTTAAATCTAAATAGTCTCTAGTAGCAATAATAGCAATAACAAAACAAATTTGAAAACTAAAAACAATTTAATTTATTGGCATATTTCATTGATATAATGGTTTTGAGTGTCTTGATCCTATAGTCTTTGCCTTCCTGCTTATGGAAGCTGATGAAGCAGTTACTCTCAGCTTCCAAATATCCTTAGTATGTTATGAACATGCCAGTTTAATGCAACACACAAGACATAATTACACGTTCACACTCACTGTTGATTCATATTCTTTATTGTCCTGACTCTCATTGCAAAGTTGGAAGCTGTTCATGTTCTTCAACACTAAATCCTAATTCATCCTCACTACCATAAGAAGAAATGGCTAGATTTCTTTTCTTCCTAAGAAACTATAAAACATTGTTGCATTAATGGTGCAAATGGAAAAAAGAATCATAAAACAGAAAATATTTGGTATAAAAAAAAAGCTTGTTCAATTTTTTTATAAATATAAAAAAACAAAACTTTTTATATAAGCCACATTGGTTCTTTAAATAAAAAAAGAACAGATATACCTGAGATCGCTGCAGCTATTAGTCACCAGACAGTCTGTGTTGACAAACCACAGACAGATAGGCTACAGCTGTCCATGTTTTATATTGTTAGTGTTAAGTCAGACTAAAAGTTGCTACTGGAGATGGCTACTGGTCAACAAACAGTCAAATTGTGAATCCAAACAGGAAAGAAAGAGACAAGCGGGACTGTTGATCACTGTTTTGAAACACCTTTTGCATCTTTATGCAGGTATGTAAGTATAATTTTAATAAATGTTTCATTTTTATTGGGATTCTGCAACTAATTAATTGTACACATCATTCTATAAAAAAATTTGTCCATCAACAGAACAGAAAATGAAAGTAATATATAGATCCATTACACAAAAAGTGAAATATTTGATGATGATTTGATGGTTATGGCTTCCATCTAATTAATTTTGGTGTCTCTGCTAATTAGAATATTAGAGAAATGATAGATTGACTGTAGATTTCAGAAAACACAGTGGCCTAACTCCATCAGATGAAATGGCACCTCAAAAACCTTCACTAATTGTGAAAACTGAACACTGGTCTTTAATCAACATTGATGTTGTGACTCTCTACTCTCTTCTCCAGACTCTTGGACCTTGATTTCCAAATGAATTGCAATATATGCTACTAACATATTGTGACGCTCTCACATATTCTTTAATGAATTTTTTATCCTCTCAATGTTAGTCAGTCCCTGTCACTGCTACACTTTTTCTCTCATCTCAACTTCATCAATATGCTGTAGTTTTTCATAATGTTGACATTTTCTTGTACATTTTTTGGGGAAGGTTTCATTCTCTGTAACTGCAATAGCCATAATCACCCATGTTTCACTCTACGTGCAATGAATAAATGAGTTTCATTTTCTGAAGTGAGGAAACGTATCAAATTTATTTCACAATATTGAAATTGTTGATAAAGAGTGAGGTAACTCCCAGGTAAAGTTTTTGAGACCTAGGAATGTTTCTTAAAAAATGTAAAAATAAATAAACAATAAATAAACAAATGAATAAATAAAAAATAGCTTGATGACCTATGGAAATGTGTGCATATTGCCCTCTAGTGGAATTAATTAAGAACTATATCACAGAGTAAATTATTTTATGTTATTGCATTTTAGTAAAGAATATGTAAAAGTGCCACTATTTGTGATTATTTGTCCATCCATTGTGTTCCACTTATCACAAATGAGATGTTTTGGACTGTCTCACATATCTGTAGATCTATTTGAAGATTACAATTTGTTATTGTGAAAGTTTAGTTAAGTTCACGCAAGAACAGAAAAATAGTTCTGAAATTTTGTGAATCGTCAAAAATATATTAAATGACATAGGAAAACATCTTTTGACAAACCAGAGCAATCATAACTGGGAACAGTATGTTTTTTGAGTTACCTATAACTTGGCACCAAAATGATTCCTATTAAATGCCCTTCACGCTTCTCTCACCACATTACCTCAAAATTTGTTTCAAGACAAAATGCAGTTGCAGAGACAATCAGTTTTTAGGGACATCAGTTTATTTTAACCCTACAAAAGACATGGGGTGAGAAAATAAAATACAAAAATGAAGTTATAGAAACAAAAACAAAATGGGTTCATTCTTGTACAAGTCTCAGAATTATCCAAACATGGACCACAGTTCAATTATTCATATTTTTAATATAACATTTTGCTGTAATGCTGTGTGTACATACAAAATATACCAAACTAAATAAGGCAAATAAATAGAGGTACAATGTACAGGAACAATGGAACATTCCTCAATGATTTCATCTTTTTTTTCCTTTTTTAAAAAAAATCTTACCTCAAACATCAACAAAGGTGTACAAAATGCTTTTGTTTTTCCAACTGTACATCTTTCAGTGGAGCATTTTCTTTTTTTTTAAATTTCCAACTGTAAAAAATACTGACTTCTCACAATTATACAAACTTGAAGAACGGGTGCAACTTTTCTCAGGCAGTACAGACTGTGGTGTAACAGGTGGGTTGCATTCTACAAGCAATGTTTTTTTTAAATGATCAATAAATCACACTTTGTGCAACCTTCTGTCGGCATGCAGATCAACGTCATGTGCATGTAACAACAAATACGGTGGAGACAGAACCCACCCTAAACCCCCAAGAAATTTTCTCCTTTTTTTATTTTTTTAAATGATTTTCCACATCCCGTCCCTGCCACTCACACTGACTGTCAACTTGTTTGACGGCGGTCCAGCCAGCATCCTTGTCCTCACTTTCCATTCTTCTCTCTACACTCCTTACTTTTAGCAACACTAATTTGCTGCTGCACAACTATCGTCTTCAGAAGGAGCCAAGTCCTCGAAACTGGTGCTGCAAATGGAAATGTCCCATCATCATCATTATAAAAAGTGCATTGAACAAGCTACTAAATTCTTTCTTCTGATTTCCATCTTTACACTTCAAAACAGCCAGTCAATGGCCAAATAAGCATCCAAACATGGAACAACACAAACATGTATTAATACTGACAACTTTTCAAATATCCCTCGGTGAATACTCTGCACTAAATGGGTTAAAGCTCTAAATGAGGAATTTAAAAATGGTCTGCTGAAGTCAGGTATACTGACTGATTAGCCGCAAGAGGAAGGAGAGCAGAGGTTAAAAAGAAGAGATCAAACATAGATTAAAATGAGGGTTTAAGAAGAGTTGGTTCCTCTTTTTTAATTTAAAGTGTCTAAATAATTTGGTGTAAGGGCTAATCTCTAGAGATTGCAGCTCTCTGCGCCATTTCAACTTTTCTAGTCTGACGAAAACATAAATCTATTAAATATGAAGTGTCACAGTGACAAATAAAGAGGATAAATTAAAGCTGTGGGGGATTATCGGCACATTATACAATCAATCACAGCCAAAGGGAAAAAAAAGTTGTTTAGAGGAGATTTCTGTAGTACCTGGAGCTTAGGTTGACTTGCAAATAAATTGTACCATCTTTGACCACAAGATGGCGCCAGTTACTGCAAACCAACTATAACTTAATGACTATATAAAACAGATTTCTGCAAAGCCACAAGCACTAAAACAGAGGAATGGTTTGTGTGAAAAAAAAACAGGATCTGAGGCACTTAATGGTGAACATTTACAAACATTTAGCAGATAAGATGTAAAATTATGGGTCAAATGAAAAGGACTTTGTTTAGTCCTTTTTTGTAGTTGAGGACATGGATGTATACATTTTTCATTATATATAAAGCGGAGATATTTATTATCTATTACAAATAAAATTGTAAACAAGTGGGTCTGGTTTATTTTAACCGTTGCTATGGAAACAACTGCTTCTGTGATCCAGCAATCTGAAAAAGCGTCTCTTTTGCAACGTCTGATTAAAGTCAAGGAGTTCAAACATCTTATTCCCACAGACTGATTGCAGTATTGGACGCCTCGCAAACTGATCCTTGCTGGTTATTCAAACCTAGACTGAATGAAACGAGGAAATGTCGTGGTTTTTGAGCTGGTTTAGATATATGATGATCTAGATCTGGTTACTGTATCCTTTAGAAATAGATCTATATATTGCCAACAATTCAACCCATTGTTGCAACTTGTATCATTCTTACTGCTGAAGTTTTGGAAAAGCATGTGCAAATAATAATAACCCCCCTCCACCTCCAAATTAAAACTGGAAAATCTTATGAAAGCAAATAAAGCTAGCTTCTATGTTTTTTTGGCAACCAGCAGCCCAGAATAAGTAAGCATGGAGGCTTTGTGTCTGGTCGGTATCCAGTCAATTTAGTCTAATTTGAAGTGCCTTGTTCAAATAGCTTCCTTACAAGGTGAGGGCTGAGACAAATGGGGGATTCAATAATGAAACTGAGGAAGTATATTACAGGAAAATCTGAGAATAAGTAGCTACAAATATGGACAATATCATAAACCGATTAAAGAGGAATTCTCCATTAAGTTTGTTTATGGCATTCCTTCATCCGTGTTTTTTGTTGGCTAGAGTTTAAATTTGAATGTTTGTTAAAAAAAACAAAAAACACACACAAAACAACTACAGTGCAAACAAGACACGAAGGAGTGAAAAAGCATGAGCAGTTACCTCTCATTCGTCAAGCACAAAATATTTAGTAAGTTAACTTCAACAGCAATGTGAACCTGCAACACCATAAAAGAATGCATCGTGTACAAAATCCCAAAATGCTGAAACATAAAAAAAACCCAAACTTCTACATCTTTGCAATTAGCTTGTCTGCATCTAAATATAAATATATATCAACGCCTAATTGCAGAGTATTTAGTGTGAATACATTTACATTGGTTTTTCTTCTCTGCTTTGGCACTACTTAATGCCAGAAAGACTTTCAAACCATTTACACATGTTGAGGCTTAATTCTTGTGGCACAATCATTTGTATGTGAGGAGTTTTTTTTCTTCTTTTTTTTCCTAGAAAATGTGTGGTTGGTATCTTCTTGGGGATGCAGTGTGCCATCAGAAGCCACTGGTAAGGATTCATTGTTGTGAAGCAACAGGAGATTTCTTGACTCCATACCCGTTGTTTTAGTTTTTGCGATCGTAGATCCGTTCTGTGGCTGCAAAATCTGGTTTTTCTCAGGGAAAAAGCACCATAACTGTGGACGTAATGGCTTAGATCCCCCTGTCTGCCCCCCTTCAAGCTTCACAAGTTTCCAAACTTTCCATTTGGTGTCTATATACAACGTGGCTGACTAATCCCAGAGTTCTGATCCCGATAACCAAACTTCAGCACCAAAGAGCTCTCAGAAGAACAGAGAAGGTCTCTGAGGAAGAGCAGGAGTGATCGACAAGGAGAACCTGGAGAACAGTGTTCAATGGATACAGTTAGATGACGTGGGACAATGTGTCACAGTGGTCAGTCCGTCCTTCCATTCCAACTGTGGAGATAAACAGGTCAGAAACAGCTTTAGAAGACCAATCCGAGGGGAGAGCTGCATCTTTTGAGGCGGCAAAGCTGTCCATGGATGTCTCTACACGTCCAGTCCAGCTGTTGCTAACATCTGCTCCAAAGGAAGCTGTGGCTGTCCAAAGCTCTGGGTTAAAGTTGATCTACGCCACGGCAAATTTTAGATCTCTAAAGTTTTGCTTTTCTACTTCCTTTTCCCAACTTTAGTAGTTCACCTTGGTGACGGCTCTCTCTCGGCCGCCACCTTCCACTAGCTGGTTGACGGAGCGCTTCCGGTTTCGCTTGAATTTGTTAAGGTCCTTGTCGAAGACCTCGCCAGAGCGCAGCGCAGAGACGAGGTCGTCAAACTCCCCGCCGACCTCCTCCGTGGCCCCGCCCTTCTTAGTCCGCCGCTCACGCTCCCTCTGCTCCTTCAGCTGAATAAGGATTAAAGAAACCGTTATTATGAAGAAGAGGAGAGCAAATTTAGTCGGACGTAGCCTCTGAGCAGAGCCTCACCATGGCCTCCATCCGCGCCCTCCGCTCTTCCTCCTCCTTGCGCCGCTGCATGTTTTCCAGGTCCTGCCGAGCTTCGCTGAACGACTGCAAGAAGGTGTCGAAGATGCCGAAGAAGTCGTCAGGCTGCATCCTCCCTTCTTCTTCTCCAAAGTGCTTCAGAGATTTGGCGAACTACAAAGAGAGATGTTGGATTTTAAGGTAAAAACGAATGCACAAACTGAATCTTCTGACCCAGATTTCCCAGAATCAACCCGATCGGTCATGCGTTGGTACGCCCTTCAAAATAAACTCTGGTATGTGAAATTCATTTTCTTAAATGCGACAGGAACACACACATCGTAGCAGGGCTGCTTGATTTGACCACCGTATGTCCACACAGTCCTGTTCAAGCTGGTCGGTGCTTGGCGCCAGAACGCCGCCGGGAGCCAAACGTTCAGACACAGTCGGTTCTGTTCTGCAGTACAGATACGTCAAGTAGAAATAACTCCGGTCCACTTTTCTTCAGTCAAGTTCTTAAGTCTTAATATGTAAACAAAAATGAAAAAAAAAAAATTGTTTCCATCAGTTACTAGTTTGTTGGCTAATACTAGAAATTAAGATGCGTGTAACTATCACGTCATACAGATTTTATTTTTATGTTTTAAAATTACTTTTATTTCTTTCCTTTGCTTTAATATCCCCCCATCCTACAATTGAAAGTTTGTGAATATCAACAGTTTTACCAGTTGGTGGAGGGTTGTGTGTGTAATTAGCTGTTAAAGGTAACAGAACAATGGACCCAGTAATGAGCTTAATAGCAAACTAAGTATTACTTAATGCTAAGTATTGGTTAATTTAAATGCCATGTTTGAGTTTTCACCTACTCGGTGGTGAGGCTTGGATCATTTTTATTGCCACTTGCTCATTTTACAACTTGGGACTTTTTTAAAGGTATTAACAGATGATATAAAAACAGATGTTTTATATAAATCTATGCTAATTAGAAGAAAGACTTCCTTCATCCAAAATGTTGGAGGAAATTGAGTGACTTAAGCTAGGCAGTAAAATAATCAAGTAGAAAGCAAAGAAATGCATCGTGCCTGTTCCGCTTCTATGTGGGTGTCGAGTGACAGAACATCTTAAAATCCCTCTTGTTTATAACCGTCTAGTTTTCTGTATGTTGTCTCAGCGCTGCGATAAAAAACACAGTTGCTCTTTTCTGAGGAAGCAAAACCATCCTGTCATTATGGGCCCAGTGTCCATGACAACAACCTCACCACCATCCCTCCCCTCTGCTTGTAATTATGTATCCGGTCAGAAGTGTTTCCTCTGGTCCCCCTCGGGATCAGAGCTAAATGGGTAAACAAAAACACTCAATGAACGAAGGAATATGATTTTCGTTGTGTCAGGCAAAACAAAGCACTTAGCATTTCTCCACTTAGTTTGGCTACTTTAGTGACTAGTCACTAGCTTAGCTAGTTTAGTGACTAGCTTTGAGAAAATTTAAGCTTGAAGATACAAAAAGAACACTTGGTATAATAATTAACAAAAGGGCATAAAAATTCCAGTTAATGTTAAGAGGAACATGAAAAATGCTTGAACTGTACGAACTTATACAGTTTCTCCTGAACTTTCAAAAAAATATTTAATTCTGGTGAAAGTTCATAATTAAATATTCTGAACTTTAGAAGTTTAAGATGCATGGAATGAATATATTTTAGGAAATGCAGTAAGTCAAATTTGTCTTCAACATGCAAATATTTTAATTCATACTGTGTTTGCATGTCATTTTCAAAAAATAACTGAAAATAATTTTTGGAGTAGTTTTTTTTTTTTTACCAAATGGCATCACATTCATTTTAGCTGGTAGTCATTGAAATATGAGCACAATTAGGTTTTTTTTGCCCCATTTACGTGTTTTAGTAAATAAAACAAATTTGGATAAGCAGATGGAGGATATGCTATGATGATTGCTCACTAATCTACAAATCATTTGAAGAAATTATTGTAAGCATTTTCTTACAAGATTACTTAAACCTTACCAAAGATCTAGAAGTACCAGTTTTAAAAGTTCAGACCTTGCAGTGCAACATACTGGATTACATTTGCATTGGTGCCAAAACATAGATACTTACAGCCCAACTTGAGCTCATAATTTTTGTTTTTAATCTAATTTTGAGTATTCTTCTTGGTCAGAAAAGTTTTATAGTTTAATGAAATACTTTGCTTTTCTTTAAAAAACCTCTAAGTGATTCCATGACCTTTGCAATAGTAACCCTTTGTATTGTGCATAGCAATACCCTGTTTCTGTAGCAGCCACACAAATCTGTTGCAAAGGAGCGTTATTAGTCTCTGTGGGCTGATCTGTTTGGTCATCCTTCACCTTCTTAAAGAAGAAACACACATCCCGACTTCCATATTTGTATTACACTGAAAGCCCACCAGGCCATCAGAGGACCTTGACAAACACTCACTTGCCAACCACACAGAACATACACAGCTGTGTGTTTGGAGTCTGGGCCGGAGAACACAGGTTCTTTTGTTTTAGTGCACTAACTGCTGCCCTATTCTTCCCAGTTCGTCTCCCGTGACGTCCAAACTATGTTCCCTCCAATATTCACCCCTCCTTGAGCAAATAATTAACCAAAAGGGAGGCTCTGCATGAAACCCATAAACCTGGTTTCATGTCTTTTTCTCCCATCTGTCTTGAAACCTGTTGATTCTTCTGAGAAATGCAGCTGTTCAGCTCTTCAACACCGTCGTTAATTAGAGAGGATAGACTGTGCAGTACAAATGTAAAAATCTGTGCCGAAGCACGGCTCCGTAAGATTTAGAAGCGTTCAGAGCGCTAAATGTGAGCTGGAGCACCGACAGCCGGCAAATTAAACATATTCCCATAAATCTTTTCAACACCGACTTACTCCAACATTCCCTCCATCCCACTGACGTCTTCAGCTGACACACTTCCTACCATACATCAGTGCTTGAGCCAGCAGAGTTCAAAAGGCCAGTTGTTCCACTTGTAAATGGAAAGAGAGGGGATTTAAAACACTAACTTAAAGAGACAAAGCGAAGACGTGGGAGGGAGGGGGATTCCCAAGTAATCTTTCAATTCTGGGTTTCCCAGCCCGGCTGAAATCGCCCCGCAGGACTCAGAGGGACATCCAGAGGCTTCACGCTTCTCAGATTCTGCCTTTTTTTTTTTTTTTTTGCTTTATTCCTCAGTCCGCTTGACATACAGGCTTGTCAGCGAGGATGACTGGCTTCAGATCCACCACAGCCACCCAAGTGGACATACGAGCTTTTCGCTCTGATGGTCTCTTAAATTCACCCAGTCTTTCATGTCGACACGGTAAGAACAGATTGGAAAACCGATGACTTCAGTTTGCTCCAGAAAGTTATTGAGTTACCTTTTCCTTGGCTTCACTCAGCTGGTCCTCCAGTTCAGAGAAGCTAAACCCAGCCACAGTGATGAAGTCACCGATCACAGCCACAAACTTATCCCCACGTTCCCTCATCCTGCTCTGCTGGTAGTGCAGCTCCTGGTGAGAAGCGACAGGGACACGAAAGTTGGTCACTGAGAGTTTACCAAACTTCTATATGAATTATAATTGCTCCAGTCTCCTGCCATGCTGCAGAGCGCCGACCGTTAGCAGCGTTTAAACACCTCAGCATGCTGTACATCACTGTTTCTGCTCAAAAGCATAATTACAGGCGGCAGAAGAACCAGCAGGAGGGAGAAGGAAACTAATTCAGCCCAACTCACCGCCTCGAGAGCCTTCAGCCCGCTTTTGATGTTGTGCACTTCTTTTTCCAATTCTGACAAACTGAGGAGAAAGAAGATCAACAAATGTTTGCAGTCATTAGTCATAGTTTAGTAGATTGCACCTTGTGTTATAAACTACATGAAGTTGACGCTGACGTTTGTGGGTGTAGGAATATTCTTACTTGACTTTGGCGGCTTCGGGTACGCTCCTGAGGTCTTCCTGGATGTACAACGTGTCTGGGTAGTTCTTCTCAAAGATCATGATCAAATAGTGCAACATGGTGATGTTCCTGTTACATTAAAAGCAATGTTTAATTTGATTAAAATAAACGTTTGATCCACGTAAAAAAAAAGAAAAGTTTTAATCTGTCAGTAAAAATCCAAATTATCAAAGAGTCACAGACTGGAAAAAGAACAACCAGGTTTGAACAATAACTCTGTCTGCCTGTAATAAGCTGTCCAAACTTTGACCCTAATAGTTTTTTGGGGTTTTTTTGCTCTGCAAAATTTCATTTTATTCTTCCCACATTTTGTATTTTTCTGACCAAGAAAAGCACCAGCAAAATTTCTTGAGATTTCCAAAAGCCCCAGTTAACTTCAAGTAAGTTTATCATAAAAAAGTTCAGCATCAGCTGAATGTGAGAAGTGTAAAAACACCTGAAGACTGGGTCTGGACTAACTTGGCATATGGTCTGGATCTGGACAGGCTTTCAGACTTAGGAAATCCTCTAAATATAATTTAGTTTTTATTGGGAAACTTACTGATTATTATTTAATTTCATGGTGTGTAGAGTAAACCATGCAGAAATCTCAACTTTTGGTCTCACAAACATTATCACTTTGTTTTATGACACTTGTACCAGAACATAAGCTCACATTATTGTGGATTTTTACGACTTTTGTTTTTCTGAGTACAGCTGAACCGTTGACTTGCCAACACGCTGCTCAATCTCATAATCATGTTCAATGAACAAGATTATTATGCTTTTATAAATCTTTCTTTTCTTGGCAATAATAACTAATGCTTCTACGTTGAATATATCCTGCACAACAACAAGAATAAGATACATTTCAAATGATTTTTTGAGTTAATCTGAACAACAAGTATCGGTTTGTTTCAATATTTCAAAGAATGCAACATAGTTGTGTGACACACATTCTAAAAATCTCTTCAATAAGATTCAACACTTGCTATACATTTTTTAGCGGTACTTGTTTCTTGGCACATTTGTCTGTGTAGAGGTTGTTGATTAGTTACCATAGTAACACACCTATAAATAGCAGCAAGGCCCCGAGGAAGCGATGCAATAATTACAAATATGACATTCTTCTGAAAATATCAGTGCTCCCACTTATTCCCTCACGTGTGCCGTGTTCAGAGAGAGTTGGATAGTAGAAAGTTTCATATGCTGGATCCAAACACCACAGTGCACAGAAGAAAATTAGGTAATGGAGGCAGTGGAGTAAGAGTGCTGTGGTTCAATTCATCTCCCTGTTTATATTAAGACACATCTGAGTCACTGGAAATTGTGCCAGTAGTGCCTGTTTCCGTGGCAACGCCGATGGCTCGGACAACATTTCATTACTATAAAGAGAAACGAGCTCCCACACGCTGCTTGTTCGAGCGAATCTATCATCGCTGCAACACGCTTAGTAGTTTCATATTTTTCTGTCAATTTCTTTCAAGACTCCTGAGTTAACTTTTGTAGAAACCAGCGGATGGCGAAGAAACACTGAGCAGAGGGATTCTTTGTTCATTCTTTTAAGGAGTTTTCCAGTTCTAGTTGCCTTTATTTGCTAGCGAAATGACAGGAAAGCGGGTTGTGAGAGAGGGGGAAGACATCCAATAAAGGCCAACGGGCCGGGACCCAAAACGCAGCTGGTTCATGTCCTCTGCACATGGGTGGCGAGCTTCACCACAGGGCCTCCTTTGTTCGTTCTTTTATTTTCACATAATTGGCTTAATAAATGCTAATGAGATGAGATTTGTTTTTATGACAAGCTAGAGATTTCTTTTTTTTTTTCCAATTTCAACTCTCCGATGACTGAAATTAACATTTTCACATTGGATTCTGGCCATCTACTCTCCCCATAACATTGAATTGTGGTAGATTATTGGTTATATTGCTATATCGGCTTACTACTACCTTAAAGAATTGCCAGAATAAAAGCTTTCTAATCAAAACAGATTTTATTTTCACTTGGGTAGAAAATTTTATGGTGTCTATAGAGGTTTCTGTTAAAATAATAAAAGAAAAAAAAAATCAATCAGGCAGCTGCATGTGATCCAAAAGACACTGTTCTGCCAAACACCAGTCCTTAAATCACTGCTCTGACAATTTTGTAAAAAGAATCTTAAGGTATTTATAAGACACTTGATGGTCTTGGACCTAACTGAATTCCAGAGTTGCTGCTCAAACCATACAGACCTCTCAGGTCATCAGAAAGGCCTTCACTCTGTTTTCCCAGGACCAGAATAGGAAAAATGAGGTACAAAGTCATCTCTACGCTAATAAGCTCTGACACAAACTTCCTGAAAACCTGAGATACTATTGGTTCCTTTAAATCAGGATTTGACATATTTTTATTACAGCTTAAATACTATTTTATAAGTTAAATAAGTTTTGCAGTTTAGATTTCATACTCATGTTATATACATATTACTCATGATAGACATATTGATGTATATCATGTTTTTAATGTGTGTTTTGATGTGTTTCAGTTGGTTTTATCTCTTTTCCCTTGTTTTCCTATGAAGTACTTTACCTGTGCGTACAAGTAGTGCAAAAAAAAGCAAATTCATAAAGTTATTTACCTAATTTGAAGTACATATGTTCAAAGAAAAATAGTTGAAATGTATAGTAGCTGTAGGAGGAAAATTACATTTATTTTGTACCTGAAACCATTGTTCAAAGACCACAGCTGACTGCAGCAGCTGTGGTCTGCTGCTGTCTTTCCCTGCTTTACTTCATTGTCAGAAGTTTTAAGAGTTTGAATCCGAGTCAAATCTAAAAATATTTTGTTTTGTAACAAGCTAAGGTCTTAGACTCAGGTCATGACTGCTGCAGCAAGGCTCAAGTCCCCCCTCTGTTGCCCACCTGTCTATGCTCGACTTGGTGTCGACGATCTTGTTCAGGCTGGAAACCTTGAATCCGAAGGCGTTCCCCCGCTGGCCCTTGTTCATGAAGTTTCCAAAGGCCAGCACCACCTCCAGGACCTGGGTCAGACGCTTGCTCCGGACCACCTCCATGGAGGCGTTCAGGATGGCTGCAGAAGAACGTGGAGAGAGGAAAAACAGCTGCTGAGATCATGATTTAAACTTGTTCAGCTTTGTCTATTACATAACAAACTGGGCTTAAATTATTCCTTCCACTCTGTTACTCCACTCAAACACCACAGAGACGCAGGAGCTCCAGATTCGACTCCGTGTTCCCCCAGAATTTCCTTTATTTTTAACATCATTCACGATGAGTGATCGGTATTCTCCATAACAACCGGGCAGCTTGGTGGGGAAAGTATCCTGTCCTTCCATCAGTAAAACAGCAAGAGGGGAAAGGAATACACTGAACATGAGCCAACTCTGTCTGTTTCATTTCCCCTGAGAAAAGAGCGTCTGGCAAAGTGCAGGTGGTTCCCCATCTCCACAGAGGAAACCATCAGCGTAACTGTGAAGATCATTAACAAACATCATATTGTTATTGTTACACTTCTTTGTGTTGTGATGAAGCATGGGAACTGTTCTCCTGGCTCTGGCCGATGAAGCCGTCTTCTAAAAAAAGGTTCCCATTGAACAGGCTGGGTGGTCTGCATACTTACAGGCTAATCTGCAGTATGTGACAAAATTACACGAATAATAAAACAAAATGAGATTTTTTTTCTTTTTTAACTGTGAACACCGATGAACAGTGTGGTCAGGGGACTTTTGGGTCCAACAACAGCAATTGTGAAGGTTTTTCTTCTCTTCCTGGGCCAGCTGAGAGTAAAATGTGTGTCAGAATATATTACCCTGACCTCAGACCAGAAGGAATTGAGTTTCTCAGAAGAAATTATGCAGCACAAACAGAATTGAACTGTCAGTGCAAATAAAAACGCAGACAATAAACAGTGTGATGTTCTCATCAAAGCAACACTGGCTCTAAAAGCGGCAGCGACAACTTGGTCATGGATATTTGTGCACGCACACACACACACACACACACACTGGAAAGCTTTCCCCTGACATCTTTGAAGTGAGATTCAGGTTCACAGGAGATGCTGTCCTCTCTCAACGTGAGCCAGCTTTCCAAAACAGCTTCCATGGTAACACGGATGCTGGGTGGGAGAGGGAAAAACTGCATAAAACCAGCATGCGCACACACATGCATACAACCATGCAATCTCATTTAAAAGCAGGCTCCTTAATAATTTATGTCCAGCTTCAAAATATATTTTCACATTTTCACCTTCGTCTGCTCACAGGTTGCCAAAAGTCACCTATTGGACAGCTGCGTCATATATAAAATCATAGCCGCATCATTTCATTTCATAGTTAAGAGATTATCAACTCTGCAAAAATTTCAAGAAGTAGAGATGAGTCAGTTCTCCAACTGTATTTGGATCAAATGCTTTGTTAAACGGTACCAGACTTCAGCTATTTTAACATCTTTCCACTGTGTTCTTCCTCCCTTCTTTCTGCTAAGGCTTGAGATGAACTAAATCTGCAAACATAAATCACTGATAATCGCTTTTTCTGGTTAGATTCGCATCCAAGTCGATCCTGACGTCCTCCGACTTGCACATCGACAAAGAACAACCTCAAGCAGTTTTTAGGCAGCTTCAGTTTGCAGGTCCAGATGCTGCAGGAGCTCTCCAACAACTGCACAGCCTCGAGAAACCATGGGAAAGATCTGCCTTCAATCTGAACCCACTGGTGGAAGTGTCGACTCAGCAGCTGTATATTTAATAGAATCTTAATTTGATTAGATCAAATTTTCTCAACATATCCAAAGAGAAATGCTTTGCACCTTCTGCCTCGGTATTGGCTAGCGGCTTATCTGCTCTGAATACTTAAGAATGTTTTTCAAACAAAGACATTGTTGAGCCGCTAAATGATACTTGTGAGTCAAGATGAACTGCAGTGTTCATGGTTATGTGTTTATAAAAGTTTTTTTGTGCAATAGTGATCGATTCCTATCGTGTTTGTCCTTACCTTCGACTTTAGGCTTGGTTTCAGCTAAACGCTCTGCAAACTTCTTCTTAAAGAAAAGAGCCTGCAGTCTCTGCTGGTAGTGGTCAATTCTGATGGGAAGAACAAAGAAACGAGAGGAGGAGAGATTAGCAGAGGTCAGTTACATTTGTCTTTAGGGGGAGCGAAACTTCAAAAGTTACAAGTCAGTGAAATGTGCAAAATCCCCTTTCTCACTTTACACTCTTTTCTAAAGCATCCATAGGGCTCTTGTCAAATGATGAGATGACAAATGGGGATGTAAAATTCGACGAAAGGTTCACCAAAGCAAGGAGGGAGAGTTTCAAAGGCAGACGAGAGATATTAAATGCCTGACCACAGGAGATGAAGTCAAGGAGAAAGCATTCAGGACTTCTGCTACATAATGAATCAAGCTAACGCTCGGTACATTTTCTTGATGAAGCTAGCTTAAAACAAAAATCAAAACCACCCATTCACACAAAGAGCATCAGATTTACCTGCTCATCTCAAAGAGGAAGCGGTCAGCTCGGGCCATCCTCTCCAACTCATGCTTATGCTCTTCTAAAAGATCTATGTCACTTTTCTCAGGGACAAATTTAAGCAGCTGGAAAAGATGCAGAAGCAATGTTTTTATTAGGACAGTAATCGCTGTAAGTATGAGCTGCAGCCAGCTAAAGTTCCTTGACGGTAATTTTCCTTAAATAAATGGTAAACAGATGCATGTGACTCTAAAACAACAATCAGTTTCAGTATTTCCTTTTTCCCCCATTAGTGTTCAAGTTATGTCTATGACACATTACATGTCTTTTTAATTGCATGGTAATTCAAATTGTATTTTACTGCCATTTAATTAATGGTAGTTAATATAAAAACCATTAATTAATACTTAATTAATTGTATTATGTCTAATAAGTGTCTTGTTTGCATTTATTTTGTTGATAAAGCCATTTGTGTTTTAAAATTGACAATATTAGAGCCAGGTTTCCATCATCTAATAAAAATAAATACTTGAATCGCATTTAAAAGCACTGATCAAAATTTCATTAAATTAAAAATGTAATTGGGGGAAAATTCAGGCCCCTGAAAGCTTTCTGTTAATTTTGAACATCTGCAAACCATTTTCCTACTAATTTCTGAATAACCTATAAAATCTAGCTGCCTTGTAAAGATGCTGATCGTTACAAAGGGACACATACCTGCTCCAACATGTCTTTGGCTAACTCCTCCCTCTCATCCATCTCTAGTATCGCCCTTTTAATTTCTTCATTTGTCATTTTCAACCTGCAGGGAAGCAAAGCGCACTTTAATGACATCAAATGCTAAACACAAACACAAGCGTCCTGACAGTGGCGATCTGAGCACCGGTCTGGACAGCTCCACTCTCACCCCCTGAGAGCACTGCCAGCTGTTTTCAGACGTACGTGCGCTGGGCTTCGATCAATAACAGCATTGTCAGTACGCGCATCAAAGCTGTATTGACCATCTGCTAACCCCATCTGGGTCAGTCTGCAGCTTCGGGGTCGTCTGTTATTGACACGAAAGAGAGTGCAGGGAGCGTGCCGCTGTTTTGTCAGACGCACAAAGGACTCAGGAAGCCCATTTATTGATCTGTAGAGTGGGGTCAGCATTTAAACCCTCCAAGGGGGCCCCAGTACCACGGCTGTTTGGGGATTTAAATGGGGAACATATTGTCAAGTGGATCTCAAAAGACAGCAATGGATTCAGCTTCAGATGTAGCGTTTCCCCTTTGGGAGAAGGGTCAATTAATGCATCTTTGATGCGAGTTAATGTTGACACCGATAGCACTTGAATGTTTAATTATAGACTGATCTTCACATCGTGCACTGCTTCTGGATAAATTCTTTCTTGGCTAAAGCAGCCAACACATTTTGTGGCTTAAACAGCTGCTCATATGAATGGCCTATAATGAAGAAGCACAACAAAAAAACCCAAATGGAAGGCTGCAGGGTCTTCCTTAATGTGGGGCAAATAACTCGGGCTCAGATTATGTCAAGTAAGGGTTATTTAGGTTTTAAATTACTGGAAACAACACAAACCAAACCTATTTGTTTTTATAGGTGGACTGCTGCATTTAAAGCTGCAACACACTCCAAAATAAGTGCTGGAAAAACATTTAAATTTAGCAGACTTAAATGTAGTTCAATATATGACTTGCATAAAGAAGAATTAGACGTCGTAAGGTTTATTATCCGAGTTGCTTCCAGGAGTGATTACACATGATTGAAAACATGGGCAAGGAGATCTCCTGTAGCAGTTTGTGTCACAGCTCTTTTTTTTTGTCCTGATACATTGATATTACTGGATATTCCTAGAACTATTTAATGATCTTCTGCTTTAAAGGGAATTCTGTACATATCTTTTAATTCCTTCTTTAATACAATTATTTTTAGTAGTTTCTGCCCACCACAAATGTGTAGTGATACCGAAGACTCATTGTTCATCTCCGATCTTCTAACATTCGGCTCAACAATAAACTGGATTTAATTCTCTGACTAATAAAACGTCAATGTGTTTGGGGCTTGAAAATGTGGGAGTTGATTAAAAAATAAAGATCAATTAGGTCAAGAAAACTAAACATTGTGTCACTTTAACATGGTGATAATTTTGGCTGTACAAGAGCAGCTCCTCAATTCGGATCGCTTACTTTGAAAGCAAGATGACGCAGTTCTGAGCCCGTCTGCCATCGATGACCGACAGCTCTTTGACCTTCCGTGTGCTGACGTAGATGTCATCCATAGAGCCAGTCTCTTTCTGTAAATAAAAAATAAAAAAAGAGAAAAGGGCTTTAATTGGTAGCTCAGATTAATGAGTATTCACATAAAATCCACAGCACACATGTTAGCATCTCCTCCTCACTTCTTTGCGATATCATTAACCGATGGAGAAAAGCTTTTCTGGGACTTAACAAGGAGTTAATGAAGAAACATGACTCAAAACAGCTGAGGGAAACTAAAAGGATTTAGCACTTGCTTCAGGTCAAGTTACCTTTAGAATCAGAGAGAGCTTAGACAAAGAACAAGGATCAGAACCAGGCCTTCACAATGCAACACCTCATCAGAAACTTCTCAGAGGAGGAGCAGAAATGTTGATCCAATCAAAGCCCGTTAGATATGCTGGTTAACCTCACATAAATGTAGTATAAAAATCCCTGAAGCAAAGAATAAATTCTGAGAGAGCTGTTTGGGGCCTGCATGTTAAACACATTCTATTTATGGTCCAGGCTGGTTTCCTGCTCGCCAGAAAAATCTCTGTTTTTGAGGTTGCTGGGCATGACATATATAAAACAGATGTGGATTTTGAAGAAAGTGTCGTTTTTCTGCGTCCGTGCTGACCCGGGGTGTTTGGCAGCTGAGCGGGGTTGGCAACAGGTTAGGGGGACAACTCCCATCCACTGAAACCGTTCAGAACGCTCTCTCTCTCTCTCCCTCTCTCTCGTGGCTCACAGACGAGAGCCAACTCTGCCAGACTGTTCGCCTCATAGGCGCTGATACGACCGACTGAAAGGTTTAACTTTTCAATTGGTCACAAAGTGACATCAGCTGAAAAACGAGGGGTTGTGCTTTGAACTTTCGAGCAGAACCCTTAATAGTTTGCTTGTCTGAATGCGATAGACGAAGGATCGTACGAGGTGAAGAACTATAACTCAGTATTTATGGAAGTTATGTCAAAATGTCTTATGATATAGAAAATATTCTGTAAAATAAATTATTGCATTGTTTGTTAAAGTCATATTGGAACATAAAACATTTTGCTTTTAGTGAATCACAAGGTGGCTAATTCAAAGATATGTGAATAAACTGCACCATACATCACAGCAAAGTTATTACACATCAGGAAACAGAGCTAGTCTTTACCAGATTCTACATTTATTGGATCCAACCACAAAGGCTCAAAAAAGTAGCCCAGGGTAGTTTATAAAACCACCTTTAGTAACTTTTTGCTATTCTCCTGCATGACTTTCGCAGATTTTCAGATTTTTGTAGAACAACTTTGGTCTCTTTTCCTTTCTACACCATTCCTTCACTGATTACATCATCCAGTTTAGGATGAGCTTTGCATTCCAAACATATGACTTCACATCTGATTCTAGATTATTTTGGTGTTTGTGGTCAAGCTGAAGACTGAAAGATACCCAGGTCCTGTTGCTGCACAGAAAGTAAAGATGATCACTCCTCCAGCAGTGTGGTAACTGGACTTGCTGGGGTTTTCTACTTCTGGGAGTTTGGTAGATGGTTTAAATATTTTTCACTTGTGAATATTTTCTCTGCTGAATTACAGATTTCAAACTGTTTAAAACTGGCCTTGTGAACTTTCCCCAAATCAAAGTGTTCCAACGATATTTTGTCTGGAGTCTTTCCACTTTGACATGTTTGGGACCATAACTTTGGTAGTTTGCAAACTACCAAAACCTTGACTGTCAGAGGTGACTGATAACAATGATCAATTATTGGTGTAGATTTTATTAGCAAATGATGATTAGCAACTTCAGTAAGACACTTGAGTTTTAATTTAAAGTGGGAACTTTGAGAGAAAAAAAAACATCACAGAAAATAACTAATTCAATATGCAAAGCTGACTGCTGTTTGCCTGGCCGCTGCGAGGCAGAAGGCGAGGTGATGAAAGCAGTAAAAGTGGATAACCATTGTGGTCAAGAAGCTCAAAGATGTTTAACTCACCTGTTTGAAGGATTGGTTAGTTAGCAGGTCCTGCCCAGGCAGCCGGAGAGAGCAGGGACAAAAAAAAATTGAGAACACATGCAAAGATTAGCACTGAAGGCCGGAAAGGCAAAAGCAAAGAATTACTAATACTATATGTAAACTACAAGCTGAAGCTGGAAAGCTTTTGTGAAAGTAACAATGCTAAGTTCTTCAAGTTGCCTAAGGTTCAAATGTTCTGCATAAAAGGCTGAAATATTAACACAAATAGATTTCTAGTTCGGGTTTTGTCTTCTCAGACCGGCTATGGATGCCTTAGTGGTTTTGATTTTGACTGCATCTACATCAGTCTGACATGGAAAAACAGGACAATGAAATATGGCTGTGGCAGACAATTCTACAGAGTGCAAGTGTAAATAAAATACCATTTTGACAGAAAGAGCAATGAAAAGCTCTAAAACAAAAGTATGTCATGTATAAACACAGCATTACTGCCCAGTGAAATTTAAATTAAATTTGGCTCCTTCCAAACGGGAACTAGGCTGTCAAAGACAGGAAGATGTCGGGTTTTTATGCGACTGCATCCACTGGGACGAGCATTTAGGCAACGGCCAGTGCCAATAAAAACCTGCTCCGCACAAATAAATACCTGCAGTATATCACTGTCAGCAACAACCCCAAATGACCCATTCCTCTTTAATAAAAGCTTGCAAGGAGACACTGCGATTGTAACTGTCCGACTGCTGTAAAATGCATTAACTCAACAATGGCGATGCCTCAGTGGAGATGATTTAGTGCTCTTTAATGGAATCTTAAAGACCTCACTTTAAACTGTGATTACTTGAAACCAATTAGAACAAATTAACCCTCCATTTAAACGCATTTAAGTGGAAAACATATCTGTGATATAAGGTACAGTTTGTGCAACTGTACATTATATTATGGAATGAAAAGAGCACAATTAATTCCCAGCAGAGAGGAGAGCGATTCGCTATGCAAGGTTTGACATATGCCCAAGAGATATACCAGTTATGCTTTCAGCTCGTCTCAGTTTCAGGATAATTTACTCAATAAATCTGTTTATTTTTACTACATCTCAATAACAAGCTTTGTGTTTTCTTGTATTGTGACTCCTGTTGGTTCAGCATTGACCTTGATTCAAGACCTGCCGTTGGTTCTCACACCAAAGGTTTGTGCGCACCAGCAGAAGCTACAATGAGCCATTCAGCAGCCAACAGCTGCTCAGGTAAGCCTGAAGTTGGACCGTTTACGCTGTAAAAGAGTCATTCTGAAACATCCGCATGCTCACGCATACCAACACATACTCAGCATTCAACACACACACAAGCATAAGTGTAGTCAGGTATTTGTAACCCACAAACAAATCCAAACCTGCTGTTTCTGATACGCTGAGAACATCTTCTCTATGTCCTTCAGGTCCAGAATCTTGAATGCCCTCAGGTCATCAATTTCATTCCAGATGGTACCGCTGATCATATTCTGAAAGAACACAGGATGGTGGTTATTGCTTTGACTCCAGTCGCAAAACAAACCATTACTTTATTTCAAGGACTCAGTAGATGAAAGCACCGGATCTTTGTATGCAAACCCAGACAATTTGTAAAAGTAGCACATCGGTCTAAGTATTTTCATAAACTATGGAGATAAGCATGTGTAATAATGTTCACATCTAATCTATTCATGAACACAAATATACAGGACAACTTTGCAATACGCTCCTTTCTGTTTATTTTATTTCTGATCCCAGTTTAGGCCTCATAAGTCTTATGAAATATGAAAGACCCCTGCTGAACCAAAATTCCTCTAGCCAGATTCAGACATGAGACATCATTTATCTACTCCAAACCTTGAACAGAATGTTTTTTTTTTAATTTTCAGTGCCACTGACCAACACAAAATGCACTAGTTTGTGTTGTTTTATCATGTTTAAAGCTATCAAAATCAAAACATGAAATCTCATCTCAGATGAGCAAATCTGAGATGTATTTATCAATGGTGATAGTCCTTTTTAAATCACACATGTCAGTGTTTGCACATTACTGCAGAACGTCTAAGGAAGTCTCGTCTCACCTCTCCTAATTTGCTCCAGTTGAAGGACTTTAGCGGATGAGAAGGTTGAGGAATGGACTTTGACCGCATCATGTTCATTGAGTTGAATGAAGAGGGCATGGGAGGCGGCGGTGCTCCAAAAAGAGGAGGAGCACCAGGCGGAGGAGGCGGTGCCCCTGGCGGAGGAGGTGGCGGAGGCGGCGGCGGGCAGCTGAACGGCAGTGGAGGCGGTGGTGGAGGAAAGCTGCCTGTCATAGGTAGAGGAGGTGGAGGCACTGGTGCTCCAGGAGGCGGAGCGGGAGGCAGCATGGAAACACTGCTGCCCTGCTGAACGATAAAGGGACAGAAGTTAAATATTTTGAATGAAACTATTATGTCATCCAGGCGGAAACTAAATTAAACCTTTTATTTAAAAGTAAAAAATATTCTAATCATTATTTAACACAAAAGATTAACTTACAGTAATACTACAGCTATGGATGACTTATAAAATAGTCGACTATTCATGCAATGTTTCATAAATAGTCAAAACATAACTGTATATTAAGTGCTTGCAGAGCAAATAACTGTTTATTTACCGTTTTTAAGGGAGTATTTCAGTAATGTTTGTAAAGTTATATCCAATTTCAATCGATCAGTAGTCCAGAGACTGGTATGAGTGTTTATGTTTTATATGCAATGAAACGATTGCAATAAAAACGTCTTACCATTTTCAGCCTATAAATGCGGTAGCACCATTTACTTTGAGACATTTTAAGTGAAGATCAAACATACATGCATGGCAAACAACATCACAATTCCTTTGCCGAGACACTCAGGAAAAGCCTGATCAGTGTAAGAACCAATAAAACAAGTTCTTACTGCAAAGTCATTGATACGCGATGACAAGTCGAGCACTTGCTCTCTGGCCGAACGCAGCTCCACGCCCTCACGTTGCAGCTTGTCCTTCATCTTGTTCAGAGTCTTCATCATATCCTCCTTCTCTTGGGTCTTTGTCTCACACTCCCTCTCTTTCCTCTCCAGCTTAGCCATTAGCTCTGCATGGTCTGCAGTTCAACAAGAAGGCATAAAGGTGTTCACTTGATGCAGATTTTGTTCAGGAAATCCATGCAGGCTGGCAGCAAGCTCCTCACCTTTCCTGAACTTCTCGGCCTGCTCTCGCCACAGTTTCACCTCATTTTCGTTGACCAGCCTGCGAAGTGGACAGAGGCAAATAAGCACAAGGCTGCAGAAGAGTGCTCAACACGTGGGGGGTCAACTGCATTCCAACTGAGTCAAGCTGGGATGGTCCAAGGGAATTTAATCATTGATCCTATTGATCAGTGACACTGATCAACAGGCTTCCCTTGACTTCCCTTATCAATGATGGCATTCGACCAGCATTGACTGAGTTGAAGCAGTTTGAAGCTTAGAAGGAAAACATTAGTGCTGGGATAAACCCTGTGGGGCTGAAAGTGGTTATGTTTTTTGTTTTTTTTCAGTTATTATCTCTGGTACTTGGCTGCGCTTGGAAATAGGTCATGTTATGCAAGATATCAGAGTTGAGAGTGGCGATAATGATATGAGACATATAAACTCAAAGATTAGCAACAGGATATTTTAAGACGTTGTTAAGGATGATGAAAGATTGGAAAGTGAAACCTTGAGGAGCGCTGGTAGCCTTGGCTAGAGATGAGAGAATAAACATGTTTCAGCAGCAATAATCAGACATTGCAATATATGCTCCAAAATAACAATTGACACAACCATTGAGTTTGATACTGTAACAGGTTAACAGTTGTACAAATATATCAATGACCTTTAACCTTTTCATATATTCTCCCCCAACAACTGCATACCTCAGTGTAATTGATTGGTATTTTATGCCACTGACCAACACAAAATGCACTAGTTTGTGTTGTTTTATCATGTTTAAAGCTATCAAAACATGAAATTTTGGGTTATGAGAAAACAGTAAAAAGTTGGGGGGATAGTAGAAACATTTATAAGGCACTGTAACTACCTTAGGAAACCAATTCACACTAAGCTGCTTTTACTAAGCAATTTAGAAACAAAATGCTCATTAATAAAATTAAAGTCTTTCTTAGCTTGATCGCAAAATACTTTCTTCTCTAATTACACCAGGAATGAATAAAACAAATCATCTCTTCTTCATCTGCAGGTCAAACATGCAGACCTTTACATTGCTGTGGAAAACTCTGATTTCCACAATGCTTTAATTTCATACCCTGCACGCGTGTCCTTCACCGTCATCACACTGACCGCAGATGATGAATGACTTCTCCTGACAGTTGTTTTAACAGTTGCTCCAACAAGCCTCCCTTCTCCCTCCGAGTTTTCACGGCACGAGCCTCAACATTTTCACCCATTCGCTGTCAAGTCGACGTAATGTGGAACGATTCGTTTACGTTCCCTTTTTTCCAGGCGCAAATTACTCTCTGAGAGTTTATGGAAACACACAATAAGACTTTGGCTGAGGCGTAAAGTGAGTGGGTAGAGTTTGACCGATGTGGTGGATCAGTGATGGGCAGGAATGAAGGTTTCTGTGCGCTCCTGGAAAGGATTGCACTCAAGTGATTGCAAAAACAATGGTGGTTGAATTAGTGAACAAAGCAGAAGTTGTCAGGGGCCAAAAGTGAGCCACGCTACATGCTTTATGGTGCTTTCACCACAGAGACTAAACACATTAATCACCGATCAGGAGCTCAGTTAAACATAACAAAAGTAAGGAGAAGACAGATGGTGAAAACAGGAATGGAAGCCTGTCAGAAGAAGAAACTGAGGTGTTGTGGTGTATAGAACAAGGGCCTGAAAATCATCATCTAACCCTGCCAACAAAGTGTATTAAATCAGCTGAAAACAACATCAGGTCAGTCTCTGAAATCAATGAGACCCTCCACCGCAGACATCAGGAAATGTTAACGATCTTTTGGAAAGCATTCTTGTTGAACAACGACACATCCAAACCACCAATTTATAATTCTTGCTTCTCCTGAATGAAACGGTGCCGCTTCCTTGTTGCTTCCCTGACTGCTGAAGAGTGCTTGTTTCACTGCATCTCAACATGACTGGCTTAGACAGACTATTAATGCGATTAGAGCAGGTTTCCTTTGATCTACGGCTTTTGCTTTCATGCCCAACTCGCGCTCTGAGTGGGCCTTCCTCAGTCGGCCACCGGCCCCCTGCTGCTGCCTTCAAATCACCTCATCACGTCTCAGAAGACTGAAGCCCCAGCTCCCAACACAACAGAGAGCCAGATTTAATCAACCCTGAAAGGGCTGGAGTATTCTTATTAAAGTTGATTTTATTATAGAGTTTCTTTTTGTTGCATTATGGTGTTTTCATCAGGTTTTGGTCTTATTGCTGATGATTTAATTGAGAATAGGAGAAAGTTCAGGATGAAATAATGGTAAAAATGGTGTGAAAAGAGTACTAAAACTATGTTATTTGCAGTGTAATGATTGGCCAAAAACCCCAAAAAACTTTAAAACACGAATCTAAGCTATTTGTTGTTTTACTTTAGAATATCTTAGGAAAAAGTAATTTATTTCAAAGGGTGAACCAAGATTGCATACACATAGTGGTACATTTACTTTCTTACTGATGACAATATTGCATAAGACCAATCAAATATATTGTTGATAGAGAAGTGTAATGCTGTTGCATAAAATAGGCAAACTGTTGCTGTATTATCATTATTATTATCATTATTATTATTATTGTAGTAGTTTAATAATATTCATGTGCAAGTAACAGCAGAACACAATCTGATAATTTTTTATGATAAAGATATAATTATTGTATAGATCTAGATAAAGTTTAGTCTGTTGGCCTTATTTGAAGTTGATAGATCAAAAACTACTACAAACGTCAAATTGGTGTCAAGTTGGAATACTGTTGCTACCAGTTTATTGTTGAGCAGTGAAGTGCCAATGAACAGCAGTATGAGGAATGGCTTCACTTACATGCGAATAATGTTCTTAACACTGAAGTTGTCGAGTGGGGAGACGTCTGGGTCCTCTCCCTTTTCGTCCTGCAGGACAATCTGCTGAAGGATCCTGTCTAAAAGCTGCCAGTGCTGCAAGCTGCAACCTCCACGTTTATCTGAAAACAAAGAGAAAGTCTTGTTTGTAACATTTGTGAGTCCAAATGAACCCAGAGTGAACCTATTCATCTGTACTGGAGTTATTTTGGCCCGTTTCTCTTCGACTCACAGGGCATCTGCAGGCAGTGCTGAAGGATCGAGAGAAGATGTGGGTAGGAATCTGTGTGGCTCAGTTTTTTCTTGATCAGCTCAAACATGGCACCAGCGCTCTTTGTGTCCACATGAGACTAACAAAGTAAAAAGAAGATGTTTTATTTCTAACGCAGACCTAACTTTAGAATAAAATGTTTTGATGAAAAAAAAGAGAAACCCACTATATCAAATCTTTTGGCTAGCTCAGAATCGTCCTCGTTTCTCACCATCTCAAAGAAGTCCAAATGTCTGGGAAAAGAAGAAAAGCACTGTGACATTTGTACATTTTGGAAATGCAAGCAGCACAACAGCAGATGATCACTCACCTGTCCAGAGTGGCGTTATCGTGCTCTCTGAGTTTATCAATAACCGGCTGAATGCCCAGCATCAGGAACTCGTACCTCAAGTGGAGACGAAACTCAAGGTTATCCTGAAAGCAATGGGCAATAGTTGGAAATTATCTGGCAATATTTAATGTAAAAAAATTATTTAATGTTAAAACAGGAAGACAAGAATTGTAAAGTGTTCCAGAGAACCACGTGTGGATTTATTGATTGTAAGAAACAGTGTCTAACAGCAGACACAAGCTTATCTCATTATCTTTTGAAAGAAACCACTGATAGATAAAACACAAAAACGTTGATTAGCACAAGCAGACCTCTCCGGCTCCAGCATTGAGCACCGCGTTGATGAAGGACATAATTGCTGTCTTCAAGCTGACTTCGTCCCTGTAGCGGCCAGTGCTTCTGTCCAGCTCATTGAGGAGTGTCTGGATATAAACGCATAAATGCACTTCAGAGTTCAAGGAGTCAGATTCAAACTGTGATAAGTGGTAATGAAGGGATGCTAAGGACCCCGTATTACGCTGACAATATCAAAGAAAAGAAGGTGACACAGGGTCACTGCCCTCAGTCCTTTAACCATCCATCCTTTGTTAAACTTACCCTAACATATTTTAGAACGTTAATCACAGCTCAAACCGACATTTAAAGGCTTCCAAAGCTCACAATGATTCAGATCTTAGGGTGTTAGTTTAGTCTGTCATTGTACAATTTACTGCAGACCCCCCAGGGGGACGTGTAAGATGTGGTTGTTGACTCAGTCCTGCCACTTACTAAAGCACTCAACACTCTGCGACCTTGACAAGTTTTAAATCCAATGGCTTGTGTGTCTGACTCACAACCAACCAGTTGAGTTGCACAAGTATCTAAATTTAAAATGACCACAGTGATGTAGGCAGGCATCTTGGGAAATTTGCTTGTACTACAGACATGTGCTAGAGGTTTGAGCCATCACTTATTTATTTGTATTTTAATTCCAAGGTCGAAGACTTGGTTTTAATTTATCTGAAGCAAATTTTCTTCTGGTTTTTCAAATGTTTTTGTGAGTTGCAAAGACTAGACTAAAATAAACAAAAGAAACTGACCTTTGGATGCTGAAAATGTGACTATTCAGAAAAAGTGCAACAGTCAATGTTTTGCGAAACCACCAAGCTGGAGCGTTATAGTAACTAACCGGTGTCCAGAATTAATATCTAGACAGAAAATCAAATGTTGGCATAGCTAAGTTGTTTCAAAAGAATACAAAGACTCAAACTTAGCAAGCTTGGCAGAAATATGTAAGACTCAAACTGCTGTGATTATCAACTGCAAAGAGAAATAAGTATTTACTGTGAAAGTCTGAAGACTTTACTAATTCTTATAGACTGTGACAGAGTGAGAGAGAGCAAAACTGTTACCAGATAACAGAAAGGTTGAATGAAGTACTGTTTGCTCCAAATATGAAACATATAAAGACTGCTCACAATTGGAAGCCATAAGTATTTTAAATGCTGTTCTTCTGTCATATGCTATGATCCGTAAAGAAAAATTTTAATTGGTAACAATGGACACGAGAAGGTAAACGTGTTGCAAAAAAAAACACATCATTTTTCTGTTAAGAAAAAGACAAACACTTAACAATGTAAATTTTAAAAGATTCAAAAAAAAGCCTGGCTGAAAGGAAGTAAAATCTAATCAATTAGGAATATCTAAAGCGTACTGCATTATCCACAATAACATCAATATTACTTCAGCTCAGCTTTACTCACCTGGAATCGAGTCCTCTCTGCAGCGAATTTTTGGTAATGCGCCATGGCCTGCAGCACCTTCTTGTGTCCATCAGGCACCAAGCAAACGGCTCCGAGAATCTCCAGAACCGCCACTTTAGTTTTAATGTTCTCCGTCCGCAGGCTCTGAGAGATGGTGTTGATGCTCTGCGGATGGGCCAAGACGTGAGCGCGTCCCTGCGAGTTGTTCATCAGGGCCTTGATGCAGCCGATGACTGAAGTGTGGATGCGGCTCTCTGACGTCTCGTAGTCCATGCTGCGCAGGAAATTGAGCAGGCAGGTGAGTCCGTCGAGTTCGATGAACCGTGTGACGAACCTAAAGAAGCAGAGGAATAAAGATGGAAAAAAATAAGTTATGGACCATGTACATTGCTCTTTATTAGCAAATGTTGGTCTCTGAGGCTCTCTGTCCAGGACTTGTGACTCAAATTTAGATCAAAGATTTTTATTTTATAATAGGTAATAATTTCTAATATTTGTTATGGCTCTCTATCTGGAGTCCTAGTCTATGAGGGATTGTTCAAAACTCAAAAATATTTTGTGTGACTTTTTCTCTATGGTCATGTCAAACCAATAAAGAAGGAATAAGAATGTTACATACAGTTTAATCAGTGTAAGACAATATGACTGTATTTTAAAAAATCTATAATTTTTGATTTTGATTTAATTGTTTAAATGTGAGCAGAAGTTGTGTGGACAAAATTGCCGTGTTGTTGTCAGATGTAAGAGGAGGGAAAAATAGTTGGTCGGAGACAATAGAAAGGTACCAACATCTTCAACTAAGCAAAAATTAGCTCAGACTCACCAAGAATAGATAATGAACGATTGGAAATACATTTTCTGATCTGTAGAGTCTGGACTTCCCAAGACATTCAGAAGATTCATTCGCTTTTCCCTTTCCTGCTGAAACCTTTCAGTCACTCTAAGGATCATTTCTCTTCTATTCCACCCTTTTGAAAAGCTTGCTTCAAGCAAGAACCACCACCGCTCACAATGTCCTGGTTTATTTCTTCAGTTTGACAGAATTCATTTTGCTTCAGTAAAGGATTCACAATGGATCTTCTTCATTGGATCCAAACATACACACATCTTTCATTCATTCTACTTGAACACATTTCTCTGCATCCGGGATCCACACCAAAAAGGGCCACCAAAGCAAAAACCAAAGACTTCCTAAAACTAAAACTGTGCAACCTTCTCCGCTTCAAAGCTGCTTTTAGCTGAACTAATTAGAAATCAGAGAGTCGATGGCCTCTACAGGAGCAAAGTGACTAGCAGGAGATGTAAACACTGAGGGATTTCACGTCCAGTGAGCACAGTGTGGGCTGCTTTGTAAATGAGCATCCCACTCAATAAGATTCCTGATAGACCTCATACATTATTTCAGACAAATGAGGGTTTGTGAGAGGGAGACATAGAGGACAGACGTGACACAGAGGGCGAGAGTGAAAGAGACGCTGAAAATGATGATTTATAGCAACTTCTGGCAGATCTTGGACATTGTTTATAATTACTAGCTCAACGCCAATTCCTCACCCCCTGCTGTTTTGGCAGAAACATGTAAAAAAAACAAAAAAAACACTTTACAGCATTTACTTTGAGGCAAGGGCTCCTCCTTTTCTCACCACAGATGAATAAGAGATCACAAGCACATGTCTAGAGAGCAGCAAAAACACTTCTGCTCTGAAATATTTGTGATTTCCTCCTGATTGAGAACACCTATACATGCAACCAGCCACTCTTAACACACTGAAGTCTTGAAGTTCCCACCCGGCATACAGTGCATTTTTTTTGTCTGAGCACAAAAGCAGCAGCCCTTGTCCTGCACCAAGGTGGCGACAGATGAATCCCATGCATTAAATATGACTTGATTTAAATTCAAAGCAGGCGCTGGGAGCTCGATCGAGACACAACTGGTCCAACTATGAGGAGTTGCACATTTGATATCTGTGAGGAGTGTTTGAATAGAATGCTGGAATAGTCCTTCGCCTGCTCATGAACCGAGGGCTCTCTCTGGAAGAGCTTTCATAGTTGAGGAGAAATTAGGCCGAACATCCCTGTGATTAATGTATGGAAAGCGGAGGGTGAGAGCTGTTGTTCTTGGAGTCTCAAATCAAAAGCATGGATGAGATTCAAGGCTCTGCATGCTGGCTGCTTCAAATCGCTCCGCTGAGTCGTCGACCGTTTGCCAGAAAACACACACAAAACCCAAACTATGAACCATAAACTAATGCATGTGTGTGTGATTTATGCATGCAAGACATTAGCATAAACGTGCATGCAGGATTTCAAAGGGGGATTCATTTGTGTCTAATCTTCTGCAGTCTCCTTTTACTCCAGTGAGCTCTTAAATAAATGAATCTCCTCCTGCGTCCTATAAATGACATTCACACTCAGCTGATTGGCATAAAGGTCTTATTGCATTTCTTTCCAATTGGACCAAGTGCTGCATACTTTAAGCCTCACCTGGGATCAGCTAATGCTGCATATGAGGTGACTTGGGCTGCTGAGTGGCACTTAAAGTAATTCAACCACACACATTTTTCAGAAAAAAAAAAAAGAAAAAACAAGCATTAGTTAAATCTAGGCTCTGATTATTAAAGTAAAACAATAGGTTGAAGAAGACATAAAATAGAAAATAGTGTAATCATATGTTTGCATTGTTGTAAGTTCTGGACTTCAATCCAGACTGAATGACAATCTGAAAATTATACAGCATCTTAATTTTACATCTAAAAAAGAAAAAGTTACAGTAGAAAAATGCAGCTATAAAACTATAGTGCAATTTGGTAATTTTTTATTCAACCTCAGTGGTCAGGGGGTTTTTCAACACACTAGGTGCGAGTGTTGTCTTCACACCAATGTTTCCAATGAAAGAACAATAAAACAACACAACATTTCTGACCGTTTTGGACAGGAAAAACAGAACAAAAATCCCATAGTGCTCTTGGTTTAGGCAGCAAGTGAAGGAAGAGAGTGCTAGCTTTAACACAAGGTTAGTATGTATTCCTACTCTTATTTGCATTTGTTTTTTTTTTGTTTTTTGTAATTTAGATGTTACAACATGATAAGGAAAGATATAGTAGACGAGACATGAAAAATAATTAAGTGAATCAAGTTTTGGTTAAATGTACTTAAAATACTTAAAAATGTATATTACTTATAACAATTTATTGACAACTTAGCAGTTTAGTGTCACAAACAAACATTTCCAGGCATAAAATTATTTTTTTATGCTTTAATTTGTTAGCAAAATTAATAAGATTGATTTGTTCATCAGTGATCTTTCAGACTTTTGGCCTTATCTTGAGGAAAGTAATCCAGAAGCGCACATTTAAATTCAGAACTGAAGTTCAGCTAGACATACTGCTTGCGGTTTCAGCTTCAGAACCAAAACTGGTTTCCTGTTTGAACCGAGAATGACCCCAGAGTGGCAGACAGTCTGCCTCGAAGCACAGCCACACACACTTATCCAAGTCCAGCCCTTCCAAATGCACAAACTCAAGCGATCATGTGCTCCCTGGAGCCATTCTGCTGCCCTTCGTATTCACACACACACCTAAAAGTCTCTCTCAAACACCCACTATTTTCCATCCAGGGACACTCAGTCACACACAGGACTGATCTGACTAGAAAGTAAGAATGTGAATAAGAGGCCAAGAAAGGCTGTCAGAGGTGCCAATTACAGCAGCCTGACTGGAAGTTTTTGTGTTTTGTGTAATATCAGCACAGCTCTCATTTAAATGCTTTTCACTTGTGAGGCCTGGTGTTTAACTGAGGTAACATGAAGGCTGAACAAAGGACAATGCACATAAAACCGACATAAACAGAATACGATTAAAGCCTCAGCCAAAGGGCACATCTGTAGCAAATGTTTGCAAAATATATCAAGACATGGACAGAGTTTATAGGCATGTCCACAGGGAGCAGTTCATACGTGGGGTCAGGCGATCTCAGGTGGGCCTTGGGATCATAATGTCTCCTGTCAGTGGTCAATAAAGTCAACAAGACAAACAGCAGTGTACTTCCATAGAACTCAAGTAAAAAATAATGCTACTTTATTTTAAGACGAGATTATATTTTAAAAACATCATTCGCCCATGGTATTAGGAATGACTTGAAGCTAGCTTTAAGAGATTAGGAAATTGTTTTCTGAGGCTATAAATTGAGTAAAGATTAGACTCTCTGTGCAGTCAGACCACAGAAATCACTCCCTGATGTCTGTTAAAAAGAGCAAACCCTCAGTCTCCTGCCTTTGCCCCGATTCACTGGTTTTCCTTCATATAATTTATTTCCGTCCAATCAATGACAAATTTCCCACAAATGTCAGCAGTATCGTGTAAAAAATGTGCTGCATGAAAACGAAAACAAATTACATTGCATAATGAGGAGTGGAGAGATATTTTGTCTTACTGAAAAGAACTGATGACTTTTAATTGTTCAATAACGATAACAAACAATAGAAGATGTATGAGTCTATTAAACAGCTTTGCACTTAAAAATTTTACCACAATGAAACGTGATAACTGAGGTGATATTTTAGACTGTCCTCACAACATTATATTATTAAAAACTGTTAAGAACAATGTTTACGGATAAAGAAAGTTGACCGTTACCATTACTGAGAGATTCCCAAATAACGCTCAACATTCCCTAAATCAACATGTTCTATGACAGAGAGGCTGAAAGCTCTGAAAGATAAAACCAAAAATGTCCTGCAATCAACTTTCTGAAAGCAAAGCCTTCCTCCCTTTTCTATCTGCTTGATTTCTCCTTTAATGCTGAAGTATCCGCCTGAATGTCCAGTTTCCATGAAGAAATAGTTCAACTTTTAGAAGTTAACTTTTTGCGTCTTTTGTCCTTCACTGATACAAATAACTAAATGTGCTTCACTCAGAAAGAGCTTCTATCTTGCAGTGTTGTTACTGCCACAAGCGGATAGAGGCTAATTCATTTAATGCAAAAAGAGCTAATTTCTAGTTTCTGACAAAATCATCAATCAGGGCCAGTCACATTTTATTTTTACTTACACTGTTATCTCAAAAAATGCACCAAAAAAGTGACAAAAATCAAAAGTGCACATCATCCTTTCTTAGTTCATAAGTTTGTTAGAAGGTTCAAAAAAGGTCTTCCTTGTAGGTTACAGCATTTGCCTTGATCCCATTAACTCAAATGATAGTAATTGATAGTCTCAGTATCTAATGACTTATGTGAGTTTGATAATAATCCACAAAATCTGTTTCCTCTTTCCTGATGTTTCAACTTTTGGTTAAATAGACAAAAAGAAAAAAAGAAAAAAAAAAGAGTTCAGCGAGTACAAAATTTAAATGCAGAACTCAAGCTGCTTACTACTCTTTCCACATGAAAAACTTTGAAAAAGTCAGAGTATTTCACAAGTCAGACCAGGGAGTTTACGAGAAAAAAAATCTTTCTTTCCTTAACAACTGAAGCATAAATTTACTAGAGGTAAAAACAAAGGTCATATTGGGTATTTTTTACACATTTGCAATTATGGAGAGTGGGGTTTGGTGAAATGGTCTATTTCTGCAAAACAGTTTTTGTTCTGCTCGTCAGCTATGTTACAATAGAAATGTTTTGTGGTGTAAATAGTCATCTGGTGCTGAGGTGATGAGGTGCAAAAAGCTTTAACAGAGAGTCTGCTGGAACCGCTACGGAATTGTTGAGGTTTGAACTGTTATAGATGGACACACACACACACAGACACATTCTTTAACACATAATAAATACTCTATGATTCTTCAGACACAAAGAGTGTGGATCGCTTTCTACCTAATACAGAAGTCTACATGCACAACACTTTTGTACACAACACGCAGACCCACTCAGTATAGAAAAATGCCAAATGGCTTATGCAAAGAAGTCATTTTTGGAAACCAGTAATCTAGTAACAGAGGGCATATCCGACAAGTTAAGATTCAACCATCAAACATCCAACTTTTTACCTTATTTTGACTCTGTCTTTGAGAATCAAAGTGTGACAATTAGAGATATCTAGTGGCTACTTTGCAGATTGACACCAACTCTTATTTTTTTCTCCCTGATCTAGCATCTGAGGGAAGAGGGGCATGAACAACCTTTTCTTTAGTCAGCGTTTTCTCTTCAATGGAGGATTTAATGAGGCAAACCTACACAAAGCGATGCATAATGTAAAAAGAAAAAGAGATGTTTTATATTCTCTCTACAAATAAAAACCTGAAAAGTGTGAAACCCTGCATCATTTTTCTTCCACCTCACAATTATGTGTGACTTTGACCGTTCACACACAAAAAAACCCCCATTGAAACAAACTCCAAGAAAGGACATTGCATATTTGTCAATATACCAAGCTATAGGGCACACAGGAAGTTTAAAAGTCAGTGATTTGTGTGATTACATGACACATCAAACCTGACTAATAGATTCTAGTACGAGCCATTTGTTTATCATCTATTCTGTCCATATTTAGTAGCAGCTCAAGCTTTATCTACCTAAAACATTTGACCGTATCACTCCACTCGGCTTTTCGCTGAAACTCCCTTTTCACTACTTGGTATCAGACTTTGGAAAGAAGCAAACACATCTGTGTCTCGGACACTCTTTAAAGATGTAATGCTTTGCTCTCCCACTGAAACATATTGCGTAATGTATGAAAACAGAGGTTTTCCTCCCAGTTAAAGTAGGACTTTAAGAGATCTGACTGTTCTGAATAATAATTTCTGCTTGTGTTGGTAGCAGACCTTCCAAAGGGTTATTGACTCAGGAGAAGGAGAAGAGACTGAACTAGGGCTCAAGTCAATATTCCTGCTGGAAGAGATTTGCAAAAACAATGTCCAGACAGCTGTCATGGGAAGCATGACCAAGATGCTCTGCTTGGACTGCGGCGCATTATGGGTCACAACGGCCTCACTGACCTGAAAGGGAAAAAATAAAAATAAAAACTTTGCTTCCCTATCCTCCTGCAATGATGTTTCAACTAAATGGCAGCAGTTGCGGGGTTTCGTGTCTCAGATGCAAGAATGCACACACAGACGCTTTGAGTAGAACCACAAATATCAGCACAGATGTGGATTTAACTCAAGAGGCTAACAGTTATGCAACAGCGTTGACACAATTACATGCAACAAATATTGAAATATTTAGAAGATAAATTAAAGTGCGACACAGACTGTGTATCTACTATATGGCTACATGGTTTGTATATGTCCATCAGCCCTGACATGCCTGTTTGAGTTTAGATTTAGCTTTTTGTGGGTAAATACACAGGCCCAGGTCCATTTGATGGATGATAAACAATACAGATCTTACATTTTCAATGTGCCTATATTTGTCTGTTCAGAAAGAGTAAAGCATTTGATGAATTACATGTAGTATTGACTGCGGCATCGGAATAAACCCTCTCCATGACATTTCTTTACTTTGGCTCGTCAAGGTCCATTTTTGTTTCTGCAAAGCGGCATCTTTATGTTTTATTTGCTGAGATCCAATTTTCTTAATCAACGTTGGCTAAAAAGAAAAGTCTGAGTTACAGCCTAATGAGGGAGCAAAACGTGGCTTCTTATATCTTTATTTAACGCTGTTACTAAATGTCCCTGCGACCTGCCAACAAGGGTCACCAGCTGAGTCAAATAAAGAGGCTGAAAGCTCACATGATTTAATGAGAATCAAATTGTCCTATAAAGTCCTATAAAGCAAATATAAACAGACGCAATGAAGTGATTTTATCTAAAAAAGGAGAAATGCCTGCGAATTAATCTTGAGAACAATGTCTGAAGGGTCATAGTTTAACCTTAAACTACATTGGCAAAAACTCTAAATATCAGTAAAGTATAAAAAAAGTTTTTAATTTACCTGACTTTTTTTTTTTCAGAAAACGGAGGACTTGACAGTCAAATTCAGTTTAAAAATATCTTATTGATCCTAAAGGGAAATTACATGTTATTATAACTCATGTTAATTCAAATTCTTCAGAGTTATTGTAGATAGTGGTGACAGATTTCCTGAAGCAGTCCGTACTACAGAGGATTGGAAGAGGCCTCTGAATGAAGACATTGTTTTTCCAAGACAGTCTCATGAAGAGATTTTTAAAGTATTCATTCAGCTGTATAGAAGGTATTTCAAGGCCAAATCCTTTTGCCTTTTGCTCAAGCAAGAGTCAAAAGCAGCATGTCAGTTCTCTTGCTCAAAGAGTTTGTGAGGAATTTAAAAAAATCCCCACCTGTAAACAACTTTTCTTGGTGTTGATATGTTGAGATAAAGAAGTGTTGGAGCAAAGCTTGAGCAGGCTTTAACTGATTTCCAGTTTTCTCTTGACGTGCCGATTCTGAAGTTGTTCTCGAGAATGTCAAAACAAGCAAATCCACACGTTAATCAACCGATATTACTAAATTCAAGACCACAGCAACAAAAAAAAGCAAAAATCACTCATTGATATGCTGATAAACTAAAAATAGTGGGGGTTTTCAACACTGATGCATTTAATAGAGTAAAATGTATAATTAACATCTGATTACCTTTCATTTGACTTACAGATCGCTCATCAGAGCTAATCAAGTGAAAACTGGCTCACTTAGTCCATGATTGATTGGTGCATGCCTGGCAGGCACAGTCAAACTATACAAAAAGCACTGATGAGGTGATTTTCTTTTCCAATAGTTCACTGGAGCCAAGTTGAAAATCTGACCATAATCATTCACAGGCCAAATCTATTAGCCTTCTGGCCTGTGGAAAGGTAAAATTATTTAGGAATATTACCTAAGTTATACTTAAGTTAAAGGTGCATATTAGAAAATATTAAAGTATCTTCTCAAAGTCTGCGTTTCAGATGAATGTACGGCATCTGTTTTAATTTTAGGCTCCACAAACGAAACAAAACAAAAAATAGGAGGTGTTTGTACATTAAGAAGCTATAATTGCACATAATGCAAAAAAAAAAAAAAAAGACATACATGTCACCTTGCTATACAAAATATCATCCTACGTGAGAGTTTGACAGCAACTGATGGATCATTGACAATGTGCTCTTGTTGTGCCCTCTGCCTGGCACAGTGCATACCCAGCATGTGTTTAGCTCCTGTGGCCCTGCAAAACAAGCTGAGGGCAACAAGGCGCCCTCTTCACAGCCAGGCCCAGCTGCCTCTGGGAAGACGCCAGGAGAAAAAGAGAGGGAGGCCACTTGAGGCAGGCATGAATCAAGGCCGAATACGGATAGAAACAATCGTGTCCCACAAAAGCTGGCCATAAAAGCAGCATGACGACTCACCGAGGGCACAGAGAAACGATCCACAAAGTTCACGACAAGCTCAGATTTCTCGCCGACCTTTAAACTCTGAACCATCTTTTTTCCCCCTTTAACGTTCATGTGTCTCAAATTTGACCGAGGCTGGATATTAACTCACTGCCCACAAATCCTCCAGACATCCATATTCTGTGGGAGGCCCCTGGAACCCACATCAGGTTTACAGTAGTGAGAAACATGTGCGGGTTAATGGGCCATAACTCATCCAGAGAGGAACAGCACCGGTGCAGGTGCATCACTAAAGAGTGCTCATTGAGCCGATACAGTTTGATGAAGTAAATTATCTGAATTAAACACAAACAAACACTTGAAGGAGAAGCAGGAACAAGAGGTAAGATGTTGGGAAAACAAAATGACAAAGGGATTACCGTCAGATGACGATGCTCTGCTCTGCTTGTAATGTAGTCTTAAAAATACATTTATTTTAAGACTTAATGTAGTCTTAAAAATACATTTATTGTCCAAAAAGCTGTAAAGTTAATACAATCCCTGTCATCACAAAACCCACAACCATTTTAGTGGTCTGCATCTCATCTCGATAGCTTTATTGTTAGGTCAGGGCTCAGAGATGGCAAGGACAGGGTAGCTGATCAATTTGGAATCAATTGAAACAACAGAAAGGTTGCAAACAATGAAAGTGGGAGTTTAAACTAGTTGTGCTAATAAGTGATAAGAAATGATAAACTCAATCAAAGGACAAGCCGCTGTCAATGCTTTGAATGGAAAACAATTCACAGACTACTGCCGCTAGCAAGATTGAGACCAAATCAATTATATGTAAAAAAAGAGTTTAAATTGCTGTGAAGAAAGCTTCAGGGGACATTTGAAAGACCCAGATGTGGTAGGGCAATTTCCTTTCAACTAATGGACTGAGCTGCCATGAGGACAATTCTGCTCAGAAATGGCAGTTGGCAGGTGTGAGTGTTTCTGCTCACACATTGAGGCTGAGGCCTCTCAATGCTGGTCTACCAATAAAGAGGACAGCAAATAAGTCACTCCTCTCCAAGAAAACCATCAAAGATAGACTGATATACTGTGGGAGGCAGTGAGATTGGCTGTGGTAAGGGTATTTTCCCCATTGAAGTGTCCCTTAAGACTATTTAATACAAAAGGGGTAACTTGCAAAAGATTGTACTTTTAAGCTTAATCGTTCAAATAAGTGCAATTTACACAAATGAGCAAAAATTTGTGTAAATTGCACTTTAAACAAAATTGACCATTCTGACTTCAAAACCTCAATCGGCCCATCTCTAAGCTTCATCAACAGAGCGAAACACAAAATGGTCAAAGACAGACTGACTGCTTAGATGACAAACAGGCATTAATGACATTTTGAGATAAAAGACGGCTGATGATTTGCCAGCATCTGTCGCCAGTTATTTCGTTAGGCTGGTAAACAAGCAACGCATGCAGACACATGTGCAGAGCAGACAGCCTCATCAGCGTGGCTGCTTCCCATTACCTTCACATAGCTGAGAGAAGTGGAAATAACTGCAAAGACGACAGAAAAGAAGAAAGGAGGTCCAAGAAGCTGAGACAAAAAATGACAACAATGATTGAGAAGTGATGTGAAAATAACAAGCAAATGTAGGGAATCACCGGCCAGGGCCAGTGCCCTTCAACATTTAGATGTATCTCTGTCCCAGCATACATTTATCAAATAAGTATGTCCTAAACAGGATTCTGTAGAACTTGTTTCTGTAATTGGGTCATTTTCGCATCTGAGTCAGGTGTGGACAAGGTACCCATTCAAAAGCTGAGGACTGGAGTTTGTACAATGTGCCATTTTAGATCAAAATTCATCTCAAGGCCTGAAACAAAAAAAAGCAAATGGGCCCATGTGCATTTGGAACACACACCCAACGTCGTTTATGTTCATGTTGCCTATAAACACAAAACCCAGACGTGACCCAGACTTCAAAGCTGCCCTGAGTTTTTGTCACTCCCTAGATGTAGCCTGTGACTTTATATCTCCCCATGCCATAAAAATAAAATAAAATCAACAGGCCCACTTTGGTTCAGACCCCCCACGGCTGACGTATACAGATGTAAGGGTATCGCAGATTGCAAGAGGAGAACAGTTTGCACTTGTGGGACGTCTGATGTCCTCAAATGGCTCTTTGTGTTGATGTGTGAGGCCTAAGAGCCATGTCAGAGAAGGGGAAAGCTAAACTGCGGTGCTAAAAATACCTCTAATTGGTTGCATTTCAGTTGGAAGTAATTAAGTGGGGATAAGTCCAAATGACAAGAGGCGCTATTATTGTAAAGCAAATCTTTCCAGTAGTATGTTACATTATTAGTCGTAATTAGTTTGTGGGATATTACCTCAACAAGTCAAATGGCAGGAATGTGTGACTTGACTGAGAGCCATGCAGTGCAGAGCTCTGGACTCTCTGCAGCCCAGGAAAACACCACATGATGGACGTACCTCATTGGCTGGGTTCGGAGTGCTGTCTTCAGATCTTCCACCACCTTGTTCCGCATTTCCATTTCTTCCTCATCGAAGGCAAACAATGTCTGCATCTGCAAATATAACAAGGAATTCAGATCATTGTGGATCCAGTTCAAAATTGCTGGTGATATTTCTGTTCATCCCTTCATCATTTTATTCATTTAGCAGTTTTTGTCATCTCATATGTATCTATTTTGGATACCAAATGGTGCCAAAATGGCACCATTTTGGCACCATTAGGTGCCAAAATGATTTACATTGACTGTGCATTAATTCCTACTGATCAGGAGGACATTTCTTAAAATCTATGACAATAATTTAGCCCAGAAATGTTTTTGGTTTAGTCAGAGATCCTCATATCTTAGAGGTTCTTATGTTATTGCTTTTGTTTTTATCATTTCCAGATAAACACTACAGGGAGAGTTAAAAAAAATAACAATAAAAAATCTCAAATTTCAAAACATTTTATTCAAATTGATTTTTTTTGTTTTTTTCACCAAAATCTATGCTTACATCAGGATGGGAGGTAGAAATGCAAAAAGAAAAAAAAACTGTTTTGCAAAAACGTGAACAGGCCTTGGAGATTTTATAAATAACAAGCCGTTTCAAAAAATTCTTGTCAAGCTCAGATTTGATCAGTTCGAGTAATAAAGATTTTGAACCAGAGATGATCAAATGCAGTCCAGAGAAGTATACTCTTCGTTATGAAGCTACCAAGTAGATGTTAATGTTACCGCTGTAACATCTAATGGTTTGCCAACTGCAACATCTTTACAAGGCATGGAAATTATTCATATATTATTTGCCACACTTTCCACAAAAATGCCCACAACCCTACCACAGACAGCGTAACAGACTGCGCTCTTTTACTCTTTTGTAACAGACCACTGTCGGACAGATTGATGAGCAGTCTTTATTACTCTTTATTTAATGTTACTAAATAAAGAGAAACCTAAAAAAAATCGTTTTACTTTTTTTACTTTTAATTTAAAGTCTTGTACACTGATACAGTTTGTCATGTTTTTTCACCTTCATATTCATAGCCCACTACAACAACTTAAGACTGACTTCATAAGAAATAGTATCAAGTTAATATCTTGTTTCCCACAGGCACAATCACTTAAAAACCGTTGTATGTTCCTCTTCTTTCAGTGAATTTTCTTTCAAGAGAAACCGAACACCATGTCAACAGAAGTTATGCAGACAACTGGCTCTAATCAAACTTACAACAAACAGGACAAATAATAAAAAAACACTCAAACCAGTGTTTGTGTTAATGCATCTCTGCATCACTTAAAAGGTTTCGTCAGTGACATCAAAGAGCAGCCGTGCTCCCATTAGTCACGGCTTCTGTTTAGCCTCTCCAGGCATTTTCCATGGCTGCTCACTGCCAAAGTGGTCAACCTGAGTTTATTTCAGCACTTTGAGTCAGATCTGCCAACTCTGAAAAGATGTCTTCTTTTCTGGTCCTTCAACAGGGTATTTGAGTTGAAGTTGGCTTCGCAAATCCTACAGCGTGTAACTCTTATAGTCAACTAAGGCTTAACTGTAAGTTTGACTGCTTGGCAACTTTGTTCAGCAGAGTTAGTGCTTAATCGAAAAATGCTACAGTCAAAACATTTATCAAGTTGACTTAGTCTCAACTGCAGACAGTCCAGAAGCCCTGAAGAGGCAGTTCTCTTAGCCAACTCTCGATGTCAGAGTCTAGCCAACAACTTCTTCCTTACATCTGTTATTTGTAAGCTCATTCATACCTGTGGCCAACATCCACACAAGGACACAATTACAGACTGTTGGTAAACCAGCAGATGGTACTTCCCTGAGTATTTATTATAGGAAATGCAGCCCAGAGCCAGAACATTGCCTTAGAGCCGATCATTGCCTTACCAGCCGGATTGGTGCTGCTGCTCTAAAGACTAATGTAGACCATGTGGGTCACTGGCATGCATATTAAAAATACGGCTTTAATACTAAGAGGGGGGAGGGAGGGGGGGAGGACACACATTAATGTGTTTAAATAAAGATGAAACAATAGACAAAGTATTAGGTTAATTAAACCAGTAAAAATTATCTCTAAGGTGCTAAAAAAAACTATTTTGCTCCAACATCTTTTTTTTTAATTAATGATATTGATTTGAGGTTTCAGAATGGTGAGAATTAGGCAACATTATCATAAAAGCCTAAAAGATTTCATGCTATGTTAAAATTTGCAAGTGATACTTTGATTTCAGAATGCATATATTTGGTTTTAATGATCACTTCATAATATTTAAAGTGATCTGCTGATATTGAAATCACACAACAGCCATTAAAATAAGGATGCTGTTTTTTCAGAGTAATCATAATCCCGTCGTAGATTTAGGGAATTCAGTTGTTTGCGAATCATAACTTGTGCCAGTAGATGTCACTATAGCCAACAGTTGAATACATTTAAAATACTTCTGTTAGTTTACAAGTTGCTAAATGGCGTAGGGCCATAAGACATTAAAGATTTTGTTGTTTCTAATCAGGTCTTATGGTTCAAGACTATTCTACGTTCTGAGAGTCAGAAATAAACATGGAGAAGCAGCTTTTGTTCTTTTGTTTTTTTTTTGCATAAATCTTGAATTTGGAACAATCTTCCAGTGTTACAGAGAGGAAGCTTTGGCTTATTCCAGCTAACTTTCTTGCTCAAAAAGTTTCAAGATATGGTTTTCCAAGGTCATTTTAAGTCACTTCTATCAAAAAAGTTGTGTAATTTTACAGGATTACTGTTACAGCTCTTGTTGAAATGGTAACAAAAACCCAAATTTAAATAAAAATCCAATGCGTTAAAACATATTTCAGGGAAAACCATAGTTTTAGCTGACAGCTTTTTCTGATGGTCAAATAAGAACAGTTTATAAGATGAGGCAAAATCAGTTATGCAGTTGATTTAACAGACAATAAATAATTTGATACCTGATGTTTGGGTTTATTAAGCTGCTGCCATGTCATTGCTGAGTGACTTTCTTAATCCCAGGTTAGGAGTTTTGAATCTTTTTTTTCCCCTCTTTGGGGAAGCTTGTTCCATCATCAGGTTAGTAACGTCAGGACAGCAAGCACATTTGTGTTATAACTGTACAGCCAGCAAACAACCTTTGAGCTCCAACGTGACTTTATGAATGAATGTCAAGATGTAGGTCATGAGGCCGACTCTTAGCCCGACAGAGCCAAAGTGAGATCATCCAATAGCTCAGCTACTGTAGGAGGTCTGTCCCCGGTGAGCTCAATTACTTGCCAAGACATGAAGTCATGGATCTGCAGCTTGGATGCACTCAGGAGCTCTGGCGTCGAGAACAAGGAGGGTTGCAAATAAGGATGAAAAACGTTTTGGAAGATGGAAAGATGAATATTGGAGCCAAAAGGAGGGAGATGAACAAAAGAGTGTTTGTTCAATTTTAAAAATACCTGAATAGAATCATAGTATTGGAATCTCCCTAATGCAAGCTAGATTATGTCTGAGAATTTTATAACTGGTTGCTTCCAATGTCTACATCCTCCCCCTAATATTAAAGTAATTACTTAAACTGACAGTGTTACGACCAAGCCTGAGGGGCGTTACAATAACCGGGACCTTGTCCAGGATCCATTGACCGTTTATTGGCATGGATTGACTCTCTTTAAGTGAGGTCACTGAAGATTGATTTAAATCGATTCGAGAATCACTTCAGAGGTTTTGTTTATCGTTTTCTATCCATATTTTTATGGAGAAAAATCTGTACTCAATTTAGGAGTTTACGGCACTAAAACGATAAGAGACAAACAAGTAGCAGAAACTTATTGGTTTACAGAGTTCCATGTATATTGAAGCAGGCTTTGCACGAACGATCTGCACAAATTGGTTTGTAGCAAATGTACTGAAAAAAGGAAAGGCTGAAACATATCGTTGACAGGGAGTTTGATGACAGTGTGTCTGACACCTAATGGCACAGCAGGCGCTGCTGCAGTGCTGGTGGATTTTTCAGCTCTTGGCAGCTTACAAATCAGAGTTTTCTCTGAGGTCTGAGCAGTGTGATGCTGTTTGTGAAAGGCTGCCTGACTCAGACAGTAAAAACTGTTCACCCAGATTTTGAGACTGAAGTAATGTAAGTAAAGAATCTCGTTTTGCCTGTATGTTCGCCATGTGAAGGGAGAATACCTTAGGTGCTCTCAAAACCCAAAACGACACATAAGCTGTTGTTTGTTTCCATGAGAGAAAAAATGCTTGCCCAAAAAAGTAACTGTTCACTTACAGATGTCTGTTTATGCTTTTGTTTCACCGTTTTATGTTTTTGATCACATGCATGTCAGACTGCAATAATTGTTTTTGATTTATTTGTTTGTTTTAAGGTATATGCAGTCGTTGTTATATTGCATTGTGGGTTTTGACCTGTGCATGGTGCCATACAAATTAAGGCCTTTTTAGAGCCATTCAGAGGTGGACGTGCTGGTCTGCTTTGGATCAGTGTCCTCCTACATGAGGCGAGTCTGCTTGAGCTCCAATTGTGTTTTGTCACTCCACTGAATTTTTTTCACAAAAGTCATGGGAATCATTAAGATGTTTATGGAAAATCTGGGACAGGTCTTTGTGTTTCATTTGGTTAGTAGTTGTTTCCACTGTGCTGCTCCCCACTTATGCTCATTTTACCTGGTTTCTTTCTTCCTTTTTTAAATTACGAATCGCAAATTGCCAGACCTTGTATAGCACTCTATCAAATTCAAGAGGACTCCGAAGCACTTTAGACATCATTCAGTTATTTCACCAATTCATAGACACATTCACATGTCGATGCTGGTAAGCAACACTGTGTATGCTCCACACTGTTTCGTATTTTATTCATTTGTGAATAATGTCTCTTACTGTGATTAGATGGAAACCCAGAGTGCTAGTAATAGATTTGGGGGGACATCTGTCTGGGAGGGACATCTGTCTATGCTGCTGTTTGAGATCTTTCATGTTGTCAGACATTTAAATGATTTCTGAATTTGTAATCAAACTGTGGCAAGTGAAATGGAAAACTTTCTAAAATTGTTAATTCCTGATTTCATTAAGGGGGACTAATTCTTTTTCACATAGTGACAGGTTGGTTTGGCTTTTTCTTCCCCAATTTACATAATGAATTCTTACCATTTGATAAAACTGTTTTTTTTTTTTAAATCTACACAGGTTACTTTTGTCTAACCCAAAATAACATTTGATGGCCTAAAATAATTGTGAGAAAAACAAAAGAAATCCATAGGGATGCAAAATAACTTTATGACAATCAACATTATTTTATTATGTTTTGTCTGATTGCTCATATTGATTTGCATGTATCATATCAAAACAGTCGTCTGATCTACAACTTGGAAAGACTCGTAAACATAAAGAAACAAATCTCACGTTTAGTAGAATGTGAACAGATTATGATTAACATTGCTCATCTATAAAGTTCCTGCTTACATGTCAGCCTCCTAAAATATCATGTTTTATGACTCCCACACATTTTTGGAGCCAACATGTCGTCCACATACGGACTCTGGGGGAAAGGTCAATGGCATAAACTGGTCACTGAATAAAAAAAAAAAAAAAAACTTCCCCAGAAAGGCGCATGTTAAATGACAATGAACTCGCCGCAGAGGAGAAGTTTGTTATGGTGTCAAGCTGTTTTCACTGGCTGCTATACTGGCTGGAAAATAGCGCATATACTCTCATCTTGACTCTGGGTCGCTGACAGTTATGCCCACTTACTGAACTGCTGAGTGTCTAAATGGCCTGTTTGTCATCACAGTGTGTGTGTGCGTGAATGCGGGGGTCAAAGAGAAGGAATGTGGTCATGTGAGTGCAATCAGCAGTCAGCGGGGACACGATAAAAAATTCACCCTGAGAGATGTCTGAGAAAGAATGGCTGAGAGAGTAGTGACCTCTTGGGAGGAGAGTGCTTAAATTAAGTGAAGTATTTTAAAAAGAATGCAAAGTTAGGGTAAAAAGAAAGTACACCCTAAAATATACTATAATAGTATAGTAGTATGGACAGAAACTCACAGCGGCCATTGAGTTGATGCGGTCTATGTAGTAGTCGGGCCAGCTGGTAGCCAGCTTGTTGGGGTCTTCTTGCTCCTAAACACAAAGAAACAGAATTACGTTTTTTTTAATGTCACAGTGCAGCCTTGATGAAACAGCAGGAAAACAAACAGATCATATTAAAACATTTGTTGTCTCAAACATTTGTTGTCTCAGTCAGACGTTTCTATCACAATCAGAACAATGCATACGGTAAGCCACTGTTTATACGCTCAAGCATTAGCTCATAAGCTGGCTTGTCTTACGCACTAAAGGAACTAGCCTCGACAGCTATAGTATTAGAGAGGTTTATAGAAAGATGAAAATGAGTAACATGAAAAGTAAATTATTTTCATTTGCATTTGCTAATCCATGTTGGTAATTTTATTCTTTAAAGAGGCGCTGCTTTTCGAGCAATAAACGAAAAGAAGCTTTGATACAAATGGTTATCTTTTTGGCCCACTTTCTGTCTAAATACAAAGAGCTTCCTAATGGAAATTAAACAATAGCTCTTTCATCTAGTGATGAATTTGCACCGTCTAATTTAGGCATGCTTGATGCTAAAAGCAACCATGACCGTATTTCACACTCAAATCTGACCCGGTCCTTAAAGCTGCAATGTTGGGCTAATATTTCAAAAATGGTGGAAGTAGTCACATTGATTCAAGCTAAAGAAAAAAATAATTTTACTACTTGAAATGTTCCTCTTTATTCCATATTTAAAGCATTTTTCTTTTTTTATTTGATAGAGGAAAAATAGTGCTAAATGTTAATCTACATTTGTCCTTTTTTACATAAATAATACATTTCCAACAATTGTGTCCTGCGTATGCAATCAGTCTCTTTTAGTCTACTGCTCTTGATTGAAATCCAGGGACACCAAATGAGTTAAGCAGAGTTCACCTGTGCAGTTCTGCAAAAACCTCAGAAAACTGTTAGGTAAGATAAGAGAACAAGCAGCGTCATGAGGACATTAAGAAGAAGATCAGGAATCTGTGGAGAAAACTATTCACATGATTGAATCCAAGTAAAATACATTGAAGTTTATGAGACAAAATGTAAAAACGCTCAAGAAGTATTATTACTCTTACAAAGCACTCAATACCACAGATCGTATTCCTAATAGGGACATCGAGACTTCGCAAACAAATCCGTGCTTTCTTTAGATGCAGTGAGAAAACTAGAACTGTAACTAATTCCATCTTTCCAACAAGCTTATTTTCCGCTGGTTTTGTCATTTACTGAGTGCTAATACTCTTTTACAGACCACTTGATAAGCTCATATTCCGTTAACACAAAACTATCCAAGTTTCAGCTTGCTCCAGTCATCTCTTGGTATTTTCAGTAAAAACAGACCAGGAACCCTTCCAGGGAGACCTGGGTAAAAATTAGAAAAAGGTTTAATAGGTGGGATGTCAATTAAGTCCTTTCTACTTTAACAATTGTATTTAATCTGATAGCATGTTTATGCTGTAGCAAGAATCCATTTACTCTGTAATCAAAATTAATGACATGCTGCTTCAATATTTGCAACGTACCACCACACAGTTAAAGTAAATTAGCCTTTTTGCTGATCAAGTCGGTCAAAGTCCAGAATGAAATTCCACTTAATTGATTTTCCCTCAGACATAACATCCTTTAATTGTCTACATTAAAACGGGAAATTTAAGTTCGGCCATATAATGAGCAACAGAATCAGCAAATCCTCTGATTGTGGAAAAAGGCTCCAGCTTTCCTGGACTCTATACAAGTTTAGTCAATGTACATTTCAGTCCCTGTAATGACCATTGTTTCTGAGGTCCAGCACTCAGTGCCAGAAAGCTGGTTCAACCCTGAAGGGCTGAAAGGAAACAAAAACAATAAAACTCACTGTGCTGCTAAGCCTGTGTTTTTAAAGCTGGCCCATCTTTCCCAAAGCCGACACGCTGAGGACGCGATGCCAGACAGATTCTGATGCTTAGATTAACAATCTAACTGCCCCTCCATGACCCTTTGGCCAAATTACAGCCACCCAAACATTTGCTTTGGCAACTACATGTACAGTATAATTGTCACCACGTTTCAGAACAAATTAAAAAGGACGACAAGGTTTGTTTGAGAGGGTCCTAGTCATATCAGTCGACACATTTCCTTAATTTAGGTCCTTATAATGGAATATTTAGGTGGTGAAATGGTGCAGTCTGTTCTTGTGTGTTGCTGGCTCAATCAAACCACTCTGGAAAGTAATAACAGTTGATGGCAGGTATTAAAGTTGTGTGATAAGAACTGAATGGTGTTTGGAACAAATGAAACACGCCGACTTCAGCCTTAGAAGAGTCGATGCATGAATGTGCTCATTATACAACAGACTTTTTCTTTTTTTGTTTCTTTTGGGGAATTGGCTTCATCCTCACTCAGCAGCCTTTCAGTCCATGGTTGTACAAGACTTGTTCCAGTGTGGATGACACTTTATTACCAGCATAAATCAATACCTTCATGAGGTATTTTGTTGTGCGACATATTTTTTGTGTCTTATTACCCCACAAAGTTTATACCCGTTTGAATAAATGAACATGGAACTATTCACCCACCTAGAAGTGACATTTGGATGAACCAAACCTATGCTGTTTTGTTTTTTCTTCCTGATATCTTTATTTTATTTATTTTTTTATGGTGTATCGGCACCAGAAAAGTCCAGTTAGTTTTTTAGTTTTTTTTTTTTTTTTTTTGCTTGGTGTAGTTTGCACACAAATGAGATTTTTCAAATGGACTATAATTTGTTAACAAAGAAACGGGCAACAATCATCGCTCCCATTCAACAGAAGTGATGGGAGCGGAACAGAGCACAGAGCTGGAAATAACAAACTTTAAGACTGAGATAAGTTTAATTTTTGTTGTGAACATTTAAGCTGTTAATACAACGGAAATAACATTTTGAATGTCAAGAGCGGCTCATGTAACACTGGCTTCAAAATGGATCATTTCTAATTTTCTCAGAAAATGAGAGCTCCCAGAGGAGACAAGATGCTCTGGGAGCCAGTATGATGGCAGCAGTAAGCAGAAAACTGTAGATGATCAAGTGTGACTTCAGTTCAACAAGATCATGCAGTAGTAGCCTTAGTAAGACCCAAGGCCTCATTTTTACCCAGCAATGATGGCTAGTAAAATCCATGTCCATGTTGTATGTCTGCTTTCACATCGGAAGCTAATCATACCACAGTTTTTGGAAGTGAAGTGAGACAACCTGAAAAACTGGGTCTTAGTCCGGTTGTTTGATCTACGGCAAAATTTGCTTGAGTGTATTCACACCAGCACCAAAGTTCTGAACCAATTGAGGGAAAGGAACTGTTTAAAGTGGTCTAAATGTTAAAGTAAGTTTGCCTCTACTTTGTTCAAATGTCATAAATTTATCTATAAGAAGCTCATGAAGCCGCAATATCATCTATGCTATCAAAAATGTTTTTCTTTTCCAAATTAATTAAAGAGACTGCTATCCAAAAAAACTTCTGAATTTTAACTTTTAAAGAACTTTTTCCTCAATATTCTAAAACTTGCTTTAATCCCAAGTGACTGGAAACAGAGCGAGCTTCATCTGGTTTAATGTCAGACAGTTGTCTGTAGAAACCATGGCTTCAGTCGTTTCTAAAAACAGCTGAAGCTGAGAAGTGAAGTGCAGCTGATGTTCCTCCACAAGCAGAAAGTGTTTTTGGTCACGCGTTAGGCTGCAGCAGTTTGGGGTCGACCCCGTCACTCTGCTGCAACAATTACACACCATGACCACACATTCCTTATGTCGGTCGACGTTAAATGTGATTTACAGCGTGCGACACAGCAAAGAAAGACAGGAATCCCCAACAGCATATCAAGTATATATATCTGCAAGGTGTTTCACTTATTACAACCATCTGGTGAGGAAAATATTGAGCCCCCGAAGACCCAAATACCTGGCTAACGCCAACATCCAGGCATATTTCTTTGTCTGTTTGGCAGGCTATTGTGTTTGCAAGGGCACCTGTTGAAAGAAAAGATGAAATTACATACTCCAGCTTCCCCGCTGTCATGTAACAAGCTGTCTTAAACATTCTGAACCCCCTCAGAGGTTTCGCTGACAAATAATTGAGCTCACAGCCTGGAAGAATCTGGTGCACATATAGCTTTCAAGTCACAACTTCAGGAGCAACAGGAGGTGACATTCCAACTACTCAGCTGGCAGCGCCGAACAAAAAGGTACCTTGAAATGTGGAAAGATTTTACAGTTTGCCTCACTGTAGGAAATAGTCTCACTTTTAGATGATGACCAGAAAGTGAGAAAATTACAAAAAAATAATATAATACCCCAGACACCTATAAAGAAGCGCATACTCAAACAAATGTTTCTTTACAACTTAAGATTTCCAGCTTTGGAAGCCAACCATGCACAATCGGTCGTTCAGTTGTATAAAGGAACAAAAACTCTACATTAACTCTGAGAAACACACTAATATGTCCCGAGAGCGCTCCGGTTTTGCCACAGGATTGAACTCATGGCCTCTGATCCAATATTCTCAGAGAGGCCCACAGGGGATGTCAGAGGTAAAGTGAGGACCTTCAGGAAGAGTCTTAAAAGTTCTGACAAAATGAAAGAGGAAAGAAATCAGATTGATGTTGTTTTGTTAAGAATAAGCAAAGCCTTTTTTGACAATGATGCCATTTAAATGCTCAGAGTTGTCCAAACACTGGAGCTAACTCTAAAACCCTCAATAGAGCTCCTTAATAATAATAAAGACATGAGCAAGAAGCAACATGCACCAAGCGAACCTCCATTGATTCAAAACTTGATGCACCAGTCGGGTTTTTCCTGGAGGAAACAAAAGCAATTTTCTTGGAAATCTCAGCTGATGGTTTTAATTTTGTTTTTGATGAATCATCATGCATTCAGAGTTGCTTGTGCTGTGGCTGTCTTGACCTAAGTGAAGGATGTGTGATATCAGGAAAAACCGACAGTTTCAATGTCACTGCTCAACAATGAAATAACAAAAACCAGTCAAACATAATTTGCCTCACTCTTTTCTTTCTTTACCGTCACAACAATGTCTCCACCATTCTCTGTGAGCCTTAGCATCTTGGTCACTGAAATATATAATAATAATAATATCTGGTGTGGGAGGCAAGGGTAAGCCGAGACGAGCCAAATGGCCAAAGATAAGCGGGCATACAGAATTTGAAGTTACACATCACACTATCAAATACTGCATCCAAGCAGTCCTGATATTACATGCACTCATATTAAACTCTAATATAAACACATGACATAGAAAAGTAAATATTTTTCTAAATTCTTAGCACAAAATGTCACCACAATCACAATATGATCCGTCTGTGGATGATGAGGACCACCAACTTTCCAAGGTCACCATAATAGCTTGGAAACAGACAGGATATTGAATCTCTAAAGATTTTGTTAAGCCTAACACTAAGATTTTTCTCTTTTCCTTTTTGTTTTTACAGATAGAAAATATTAAAGTTTTTTTTTTTTTTGCAAGCTGATTGTTTTGTCACAAATCACAGTGAGTTACAAGATGAAGTCCACATGGTCAATAGTTATAGACATCAGCGACAATTTTCAGTGATTTTCCAGGTTCGGTTCACGCTGTAATAACAGTCAGATTGTGTTATGTAATGCCATTCCTGATCGGTATTTGAGATGTAGGATAACGTGAGATATGCTTCAGGGTCGTATGCAGGAAATTGAAAGGAAATTGAGAACATTTTTTAGAACCTCTCTAATGTGCAAATGTTCTCATTCTCACACACACACACACACACACACACACACACACACACACACACACACACACACACACACACACACACACACACACACAAAGTGTATTACAACCACATTTATTCAAAAACATTATCTGCCTGTGCTGCCTGACAAAAATAAGAGTTCAAATTAGACATTAGATTTGACAGTGATGACCCAATACACTCTCGGTGTGGGAGCGCCTCTTGTTGGTCTGGACAGAAGGAGAATGGAGTCCTGGAACCATTTTATTCTCTTAGATTAGAAGTGACCATAAAACTACTTCAAAGCCTGCCAGGTCCAGCACACTGAATGATTCAATACGCATATGGTTGGGAATGGATTTATTGTGGATGACAAGATCTCAGCATGAGCCTATTAATGGAGCAGTAAATTTGTAATCTGTGTGATGGAAATTAATGGGGAAGCAGTTTGACACAGGGTGATGAAAAGACTCTGATATCAAAATGTAAGGGCATCATGTGTATTACAAAAGTAATTCTACCAAGGTGTGGGCCATTTTGAGCAACCCCAACCCTTTGCAGTGTAAGTAATTAATTCATGTAAATACTAGTTCCAAATTTAGTCCAATGCAACATGCATATGTTTCACATTTCTGACAGAAGCACGACAAGACTTTTTTTTTTAAAGCAAACCCACATTTCACCACCTACCTAACTATTAGGTTATTGTGTCTGTAGACTGCGTCTGATGACCCTCTCTAACTATTTCTACTAAATATCAGATTATCTAGGAACTGCCTGTAGCAATATCACGCCAATCATCATGGCACCATTTTGATTAAAGGATTAAAATAATGTATAGCCTCATTACATGGGCTTGGTTTAAAATATTTGGAAGAACAGATAATGAAATTATCTGCTCTTCCAGACAATTCCAGAATAATTTAATCAATTTCAGATAATGAATGAAATTATCTGCTCTTCCAGACAATTAGAAAGTTAGTTTTTAAATTTTGGGAAGTATTCAAGTTTGTCTCTTATGCAAAATAGTACACCATGTTTCTGATATCATAAAGAAATTTAATATTTTTAGATATAAAAAAATAGCTTGATAATTTGAGCTGCTTTTCATTGGATTATTTAAGGTTTTAAACCACCCCTATGGGTTTTAGAAACGGGGTTGTAGTTTGGTCAGGGACTCGCTCTGTGATCGTGGCCTGAAAACACAAGTGTGTGTTTGTGTGTCAGTGCAGCGCGACTAATGAAAATCAGGAGACCCTGTTTGGCTTCCAGCACTGGACCATTATAAAGAGCTATTAGACGTTACATCGTGTTCTCTACCTGCAGGCGACTCTTGATGCAAGTCATGCAAAAACAAGTACACACCCTCACAGGCATGAATGGGATACTCATGTAAAAGCTAAACTGATGCCATTTCTGTATTAACATCAGAGAGGTGTGCAACCATTATTTACAGCCAAACCCTCTGGCTGTGGCAGAGATGTGAGATGGTGTGCTGGCTTTGGCAAGACAAATGGTCAGTACAGCCATTTACTGTAAATCTTCATTATTTACATGTTTATATTTAATATTTGACGTTTTCCAGTCTCGCAATTTGTCACTATTGCTGTAAGTGCTAAAAACGTTTTGTGGTTTAGCCGTACAGCAACTTGATTTAGATTAATTAGGCTTTCTAAACGCTAAAGCAAATGATTCATTCACTCCACAGGTTTATGGACCAAAATTAGGTTTGTGTGATTGTGCTCACAAGTTAGAAATACTGACCAATTTATGGTTTAGCTTTTTGCAACCATGTTACAAACTAAACAAACCTTCCCCGTCACAAGATGCTGGAGGAAGTCTGGTTTGGAAACAATTCCCGTGAATGGATATAAGCTCATAAAATCAGCATTGAATAGCTTGGACAAACTAATTTACTTGTTTTTGAGATAAAGAAGGAATTAGCAGCGGACAGAAAAATATTAAGGTGATGAGAATCAATCAATTTTAAGCTTGATCCATTTTAATGCCACCAACAACAATATTCTGTGTGAAAGTTATTTACTGAGTAAAGATGACTCACAGGCAGCCAATACAGAATAAATAGAATGGACAAATTTAGAGGAAGTACAGAGATGTACGAAGCTACAATGTGTTGAGACACGTCTATTGTTCACTCAGGCTGCAGGAGAGTGTAAAAAAACAAAAAGGCAAAAAAAAAACAAACAAAAAATAACCAAGATGACAGGAAGGCTGAAAGAAGCACAGCAAAGTTACTTTGTTCCTTCTGAGCTTTCAGTCGCCTATTTTAATTCCTCAACTTTAGTCCACTTGGACTAAAGTCCAAGTGAAAATCAGGAGACCCTGTTTTTAGATATAAAAACAGGGTCTCCTGTTTTTATATCTAAAAACAACTTTAGTCCACTTGGACTAAAGTTGAACTAAAATGCTTGATTTGAATTAACAGAAGTTTATAAAATTGCTGGCTAAGTGGATAACTAACACAATAAGCAAGTGCACAAACATTTCTAATCAGGAGATCTGTTGGAATATCTTTCCAGCTCTTCAAATAAAAATGCATTTTGAAGGGTTTCTTAAGACATAAGTATTTTGATATTGCAAATTCCTATTTGTGGAGTTCACAAGAATATGCCAAAAGGAAACTGGAATGTGTTAATAGTTTTACAGTAAATGTGTTGTGCAGTTTGCTCAGCAGCGGGATAATGATAGATTTTCTTTGTTCCTACCTCAAAGAATAGTCTTAACTGCAACAACTGGAGCCGTCGCTTCACTGAGGCAAACAAGACAACCAGTGTTCACTTTTAGCAGGACGGTTCGAGGGAAACGTTGCTCCCCATTCAAATTGCTGTCATGTGTTCACTATGTGCAACATAAAGCTCTACTGTGTGGCGTCCGTATGTGTTGTTTCTGCATAACCTGCATCGCTTAATTTTCCTTTCTAGTGAATGTGCGTTTTTATTTTTCATGCCTATCTGAGGCTGCGCATGTGAGGGCAACGTTAATATCACCCTGGCTGCACACACATACACAATAAGCAGATTATTATCTGATATTGCACCCAGTTTTTTTGTTTGTTTGTTTGTTTGTTTTGTGTCTCTCCCTCTCATTCTTCAGTGCAACGGCTCTCTCCACGAATGAGGGATTTGTTTGGATTTTCCTCCGGCTTTCCGCTGTTCACCGTTACCCTGGTTTAGCTCTTCATTTTCTGGCCTGGACACAAAAGTTTGCAGAGGAAATGATTTCTGACTGGGAGAGATGGAGGGGGAATGACAAACTAATATATCCTAGCTATGAACCCGGCTTAGACTTATAGAGATCCAAAGTGCCCAGGCTGCTGCCAAAACTTTGTTTCCACTACCTTGTGCTACAGCCCAGACAGTCCTCATAAAAGTCTGTGGTTGCCTTAGTGAGTTACTCAATAACTGATACAGAAGTTTTATTGAACTGTACTGTGGGTTTGCAGCTGCGAATTCGGCCAAGAATCCAATCCTCTTTGATGAAGCACAGAGCATCCAAAGGCACAGCAGCTTATCATAATGCAATAAAAGTTAGAGTGTATTTTTCTTGTGTATTTCTCCTGCTCACACTCCAGTTTCCATCTTCGCCTTGACATCCCTCTGAACATCCTTCAACCCTGCTGCTCCCTTTTGTTTAATATACTGAAACCCAATCCAGGTCGGAACACATGCAGGTGCTCACAAACGTGTGCCAATGCATAAAAAAAAAAAAAACAATGTATGGGTTTACTTATTATTATGAAAGGCTGTCAGAACATACCATACCAATCCAAGCTAAGCCTTGGAAATGAGAAACTTTCCAAGAGCAAATAAGCCAAGAGACACAATAGACATTTACATATGAGTGAGAAGGCAGATAAAGAATTGTCATTGTACTTCAAGCATAATGCTTTGGAGGTTCAACCACAAACTCGGACCAGAGGTCTTGTGGAGAAACAGATCAAAGACAATTAGGATGTTTTCCTGCAAAGAGGGGGGTTGAAGAGAGGGCGAAAGAAAACACTCTCCAGTTCTGATGGTATCATCACAATTCCTTAGCAGTTTCAGTAAAATGCTTGCTCAACAACAACAGCACAAATGGACTTTTCGGTCCTGCCGCAATCCCACCGCAGCTTTCAAAAGCAATCGCACCCTAAAACAATACTCCAATACGTGCACATGTTTACGTCAAAGAAGAAATTAGAAGCAGAAATGTGGGCCTTGAGGGGATCCTTTCCTCCGCCCCCTTCACTGAAGGTTGACGTTTGGTTCTAAACTGTGGCTTCAGGCAGCCAGTCAACAGAAGGCCAGCCAGAGGATCAGAGCTGATGTATGATAAAGTACAAAACATAGGCTAGCTCACCTTCTTCTTGCTGCAGTAGATCTGCCATTTCTTCTCATCGGGCAGTGCAAACATGGCCTCCCTATTCTTGTCAGTCAAGTCCAGTTCATCCTGCAAAAAATATGAGAAAGGTTTAACCCCAACAGCCTGCACAAAGAAACGTGCAGAAAACAACCATTGATAAAGCTGTGACACAGAGAAAGGACGCATGGTAATGTATACATGGATTAGCCAATTCTGGGTTATAGTCGTTTTACTGCTTTGGTATTTTTTTTACTTTTACAGTTTTCATCGTTCCATACCTGACTTTTTATTAGGTATAAAAAGGGGTTTGGTCTAATCCTGGACATTTTGGATCACGATACATCTGTTTGTGTCTGCCAGGAGAATACTTTGTACCCGTTTTTACAGCTGACAATATAAAGTAATTTTCTGTTCTGTACTCATAGCCTACTTTTAGGTAAAAACGGTTAAATGGCACCAGTAAAAAATTGGCTACCAGCACAAGGTCAGTTGTACGGATCCATCCATGTGAATATCTGAGGCTATTGGCCCAAATGGCTCACTAGCTATTTTATTAGGTTCAGTTGCTTGTTAATGCTAACTGTCAATTAGCCAATCACACAGCTGCAACTCGACCAATCTAGGCATATAGATGTGGTGAAGAGAAGTGACCCGACTGGAAATGAATAACTTTGAACATGCCATGGTTTTGTTGATATGCTGGGATTCTTACATACACAATCTATTGAGCTTACAGAGAATGGAGAAAAATCCCAATAAAATCCAGTGTCTTGCCGTGTTAATGTTGGTGGATAATGAGCAGACTGGTTTGAGAAGATAGAAAGCCAACAGTAGTTCAAATAATCACTGATAAACTAAAGGATGCAGAATCGGCTCAATTCTTCATGTTGGTACAAGGAGCCCCCTGCACCTTTTGAAATGCATATGAACCTTGGAAATGAGTCCCTGCATGCCAGAGAGGAAAAACAAAGTTTGTAAAACAAAGATGAACAAATCAGACAAGAGAGAAGTCAAATAACAGGCAAACAGAGTGATATATTAAAGAACAGTAACCTGTGGATGTGGAAACTGATGGGACAAGAAAAAAGCAAGAGAGGAGAAAAAGCTTTGCCAATGAGGATTTGCGCTCAACTCGAGCTAATCTCCTCATAATGGTTTTGCTACCATGACGTCAGGCATGGGCAGCGGGCCTCCAAGGAAGCCCAGAATGAAGATGGCCACTGGTGACAGAGGTGGGGGCCCCCTTTATTCCACCCAGAGTTTGTTTTCAACAACTCCGCTGGGCAGGGAAGGCAGAGGGTGCCCAAATTCCAAGAATTTGACACTATGAAGAATGACATCATCCCTGGCCTGTTTCTTTCAATGGGATAACCAGCAGAAGCATTGCTGTGGCTTTTGGTAGAGAAGGAAAATATCTGAGGGGTGTGAATTTAAAACGGGGTATAACACAGACAGGAACCACAAAGAAGCTGTAGAATCTTAGAGTATTTTTCATTTTAACAGCAGGACTTCAGAGACTCCCATCAAGCTTAAAACGATGTAAGATCAAGAGCAAAACTTGCCATTATGTGGCAGCTGAATATTAAATCTCTGTCTCAGTGTCCTTTAGTGTCAATAGATTTTGTTGGTGAGCCCAGGCTTCTCTCCCCATACTCGGCTCTTCTCTGGCCCGTTGCCTGGTCACAGGGTCAAAGCCCCGCTGTCAGATCTGCTGCTCTTTGGAAGAGCTAACTTCTTTGAGTCGGTGAGAATCTGTGAGAATGAGACCCCTGGATGTGCACCAGATGGTGATTAAGCCAACATCTTATCCCTATGCAGCTTGTGTTCTCCTTCCTGCTACTACTAAGGCCTCTACTTTCTGAGGTTTTTACATGGTTGGACGTGAGAGATGAATACTGAGAAACTTAAACAGCAAAAACCTTACAACCTACTGTAGCAAAGACATCCCAGAGAATATGAAAAATTTCAATGAAATTTAAAACAAGTCATCATCTGCATATATTGTAATTTCAAAACTTTTAGATAAAAAGCTAAGATATTGAAAACAACAGTGCTGCCAAATCCGTCATATATCTGTCATTGTTATTATTCATTAAATGTTACTTATATTTTAAATGTAATTATAATTTTCTTTAATACTTTTAATTCCCCATGAATACAGACTTCTGCCTTGCGTTTAAATCTTTCCTTTAAAAAGAAGCTCAGATAGAAAAACTACACTCCACATTTGGTTTTAATGTAGATTTAGATGGTAAAAAGCATCAAATTTAATTCAAGAATGATTCTTTTTGGTTTAAATAAATTGGTGATTGCTTGCTTTTCAAATAACAGCAGGCCAGGTCAATTACATTTCAACTCACCCCTCTCCTTAGACAAAAATGTATCCAAGCTTCTTGAGTTTCTGTCTGTTTTAATGTTTCAACTCAACAATGTACCTCTATAGAAAATACCAGCTCCCACCTAAAATGTTGTTTGCGTAATGTAAAAAATGTAGGCCACAATAAAATTCTGAAGTTTTTCCACTTGTTGTGTTTTTTCTCTATGCAACTTGACTTCAACAACGAATGAGACAGAACGCTCTTAAACTGTTACTTTGTTGAAAGACTTATTTTTAGCAATTGCCTTGTTTGACGGGAGTTAATCCAAATCCCACATCTTGACTTGGCCTAACCTCTCAGAAGTTCTCCAAGTCTGTCAAGATTATGAGGGAATCACTTTTCCACAGTCTCTCCAGGTGCTTTGCAGTAGGAAATGAGGCAAAGCCCTGATTTTTTCCAAGACATTTATTTCAGAACTCTGGCTAGACACCGAGCTTCAATTTTCTTCTGGTGATGCCATGATCTGAGAAAAATAATACAATTGTACAAAAAGAGCCCTCTGGTGCAAAGGAAAATCCAAGTAGGATAGCTGAACATTACTATAACTAATGGTAGGTGGGAACTCCGGATGGTGAAACTAAACCAAAAAGAGCTTAAATAAGTATCATATTAAGTGTGTGCATAGCTCTGCAATCCACTACTTACCTCCACTAAGTGTATTTATTTTTTCCACCCATTAATAATTTGCAGTGTACTGCATTAAATGTTTTAGACAAATTGCATAGGACTAGGAAATCTAGAATTACTTATATAGATGTATAGAAGGTATCAAAAAAACCCTAAACCCCAAGATAATGAAAAAAAAAAAGAGTGAGGCAAGGTACTATTAAGATACACAAAATTTGTAATTTACTTATCGTAAGACTGAAGCCTTCCAAGTCAGCATTCACAACAGAAAAATAAGAAAACACTAAGTTATGGATGAGGACTTGGAGATAATGTTCTCGTCACTGCAGCTGGAGTACTTCTCTTTTTCCAGTTATGTAACATTGCTCGGTTTTCCTCCACTTCCATCTTGCCTCCCACCTTTCAAACAGTTTCCAATATCACATCTACATCACGTGGAGCGCCTCGTGACCCAAGCAGCACCCCAGAAAACAGGTAATTTCTTCACTTTTCCAAAACAAAACCCAAGACTTTCCTCTTTGCAGCGGCATACCTCCCTCAACGTGCCTCCTTCCTACGCCAGCACGTTTCAGTTGGGAAATCACATAAAGCAAAGCTAATATTGTTACACCTGCTTCTTGAGAAGGGGGAAAGTACATACCTCCAAATCTTTTCATATTTCATGCAGAGCTGCCAGCTGAATAATGTTACACTATTCTTAAAGGTTATCAAGGTGAGATCTGATCGTCATGTTCGCTGCGGATAAATCTCTTCTGTCACTTAATTTCCGGCTTCTAAATGCTTGTGGGCTTCTCGGTTCAGCCAATTTAATTCAAAAGATATGACAGAGTTGCAATGCGGCAAGTTTTAAAATCTAAACTGCATTAGTCAAATTTAGGCTTTGGTACACTTACAAAGGCAAAAGAAAGCTGTAGCATTTCCCCGAAATAGGAGAAAAAAAGACCCATTCTTTAACCAGTTTTAAATAGTGACTGGTGAGGCCTAAGAACCATGGTTAGGGACATCTATATCAAAACTCCAGGATGTTTTAGCTGAAAATCTGGCAGATTTTATTACTAAATTGAAGTATGTCATCATTGGGCCTTTCACAATAATAGACAATATATGGCCAAATCCATCATTTTTTCCATCACCATCTCAGTCCACAGATCTGAATCCTAAATTACATCTGTGGGGTGAGTTGAAGAAGAGAAAGTATAAAAAAAGACCAGGGACTCTTGTCTCTCTATGACCTCATATTAGATTGTCCAATGATCCCTCTCTTAAATTTTTGAGGATTTTCTTCTCCAAATTAAAACAGAAGTTGCATGTTCTACATTTGTCAATTTCAACATGTTTTTTACACGTCTTTGCTATGGGTGTGCATGTTTTTGTTTGAAGAGAAGCAGAATGACGTGAAATGAACCATTGGATAAAAAGTCATAGTGGAAAAACAAAAAAAAAAAACTATCTTAATTATACCGCAAATTCACAGGACACAACAACACACTTTGATAGGACAGAAAGGTGATTAAAAATGTAAAAGCATGATACAAGTGAGGTTTGCATGTAAAACATTGGAAGTTGCATGTAGGCTTAAGATGGAAGTTGATATCTAGACACAGATCCTGAGGAATGAAGAATCAGAGCGAGAGTTGGTGTGAGGTTTTGCAGTGGGAGTGTCTTTGTGGAGTGGAAATACTTGTGGCTTCGCATACATGGGAAATGTGACATCTTCTCTCATGCATTCATGTCTATGAAGTGGCATTTCCAGGGTGGACCCAAATGTCTTTACCCCCTGTTAGGTCCAGCAACATCAGCTGGGAGAACAGACTCATGAGCTGTACAGGTTATCCTGCATGAGCGAGGCAGGGGAAAGCAGCCAGGAAGTCATATTAGACCTCCAGGGAGACTACAGGAAGTCGGAGCAGTCATTATTAACCCAAACAAGATAGTGTAAGTTTGCTCACATGTTTCATTTACTAGATCTTGTATAATATCACCTTGATTTTTATTTTTTTTTAAAGAGATCACAACAACAATCAAAAAAGCTCAAAGATTAACTTTAAGTGAATAGAGAAATTCGCTGGTCTTTTGACTCCGTTAATAAAGGCTCAGTTACATTTTGTTCTGAAGCATTTATATGAGTCATAGCCGCTCCGATGATTCAGACAGTAGCAACTTCTAGCAGACATAAACCAGCTTTGGCCACATTCATGATGGGGCTGACTCAGGACAATGAGGGCTGGCTTTGCAGCAGTTTAGGAAGAGAACATTAAAAAAATTAGAATCGCAAGAGAAGGAAGGGAGGGAAACGGAAAGGAACGATGGGCGCATCTCTGGGTGTGTACAGGGAAGGAAACTCACTCCCATTGCCCAGAGGGAGGAGAACATTTCCATTCTCTGCCGTTATGCAATGGATTTGATTTGTGTCCGGCTCGAAAGTCACACAGCATGGAACACTGGGAACAGATTTATGTTTCAAAACGCTTCAAAAGTTTTCCTGGCATTTCAGATCAGAAATGGCAATTCTACCATCACCGCCGTCAGGACTACATTTTCCATTTTTCTTATGAGAAAACACAGAAAAGTGGACACTGCCGAAGGTCACCGCTCAACAATACAGTAAATGGTTACGCATCTGGACCACAGCTGGACCGCTACAGAACAGTTGGATTAAAGTTGTCCTAAATTATGACAGAGAGCAAAGGGAAGATGAAAACAGACGGAGAGAAAAAGAGGGCAGAGAGCAAAGCAGGGCGAACATTAATCTCGTGTCTGTGAGTATTGTACAATCCAGATGTTGGCCTAGTAGAGCAGATTCAATTTGGCAGATGCGCTGTGCACTACATCTTTGCAACAAATCATCACAGGTGGACACAACGCATGTTTGTTCATTCCTATATTTTGAAAATGTGGGACATAATATACGAGCATTATATCATTAAAAAAAATCATAGAAATGGGAAATGTATCCTTTATATCTTTATAAACGTCTCAGCAGATTGCTCCCATATGCTAATTTTCCCCACAGTAAACACTCATTGTTATCAGCTTGGACACGAATTGCCAGCGTAGTTGTCCCTGAACAACCTCACACTTGGCTTCTCTTTGTAGAAACAAAAGGTTCATTTTGGTTTACTGAGCTGCCACCAATGAGAAATGAACCAAAGGACCGGACCTACTCAGGCAAACCCACTTTAAATGATCAAACCACGAGAGCAATTGCTCATTTGATGATAAAAGGTATTAGGAGGGAATGGTCCTGACAAACAAAAATAAAGCTGTTGATGTTTCCTGGTGTGCCGCCAGACTTCACACATGGCCAATATATCAACTATGCATGCAAGCCTAGAAGTTCTTGGGGTGGGGGGGACAGCTTAAAAGTGCACTGTGATCCAAAGAGCAGACCTTCAACACAGGCAGCTGCTGCCAGATGCAAAATGTATAGTTAAACTGAAGTGATGCTTACACTGTGACGATCAGCAGCGATTGTTTCCAGATTCGCACTAGGCTTTTATTTGGGTTTATGACAAACTCAGTGGCAGGTTTACTATTAACACTTTCTCCAGGCTGAGCTGTGCATCTGACAGAACAGACTTCAGTGTTTACACAAGAGAACCAAGAATGGAAAACCACACATGCTTGTCTTGTTTCAGTAGTTTCTTGATCTACAGGCCGAGGACTATATGTCATGTCAATTTTGCTTCACTGGCGGCCCCACAGGTCATACAGGTGCATTCTGCAAAACGCAAAAGAGACACGTTTGCTTAAAGTAGTGGTTTGAGATCTTTGCAGGACAGTGAGGATCTTGGCACTGTGAGTCATCCGTCAGTAGATAACCTCACTTAAAAAAAGCAAAGGAAAAAAAAGATGCCACTTGACAATACAATGGAATTCATAGCATCACAAAAACCAAAGGTTTTGAATCACTTCCCTTTGCACACATTAACTTTAATTAAATGTAATAATCTAGTGCATCTCTTTGGAGCTATAATAGCTTCAACTCTCCTGCTTTCACAAGTTTGTGAGAACAGCTACAAGGTGGCCTGGACCAGTCTCCTCTATAACTCATCCTACTTGACAGATTTGTGTGGAGTTTTGTCATCTCTACACAAAACTCATTTATGCATGCCCTTATGGATTTTGCTTTATGGCTTGAATGTTTAGAATGCGGAAGCAGCATGCATGCCAAGGTGTTTGACTTTATTCCTCTGTGGCAATGAAACTGACTGGACTCTACACGGTACAGGATAACGTAAACATGGTGAATGCTATGCAGTTAAACATGGTTTCTATTACCCAATAAGTAAAAGGCATTTACCTTTGGTTTAAGATTAAACAAAAAAGGGATAAAAAGTTGCAGATTTAAATTTTCCTTCATAAATTTGTGTCCCCACTCCACAAATACAGCGGTTGCTGACTGTGCAGCGTGTCACCTTCTGACACTGTAAAAAGAGACCCCATTATGCATGCGAGACGTGTAGGTGGTTTACTTTTTACACTTGGCCCAGATCTGTCAATCCCATTTCAAAAAGTCCACCGAGTCTTGTTCCCCTAGTCAGGAAACACTTTCAAAACAATAATCCCCCCCATCTCCCGTTTCCATGGAAACTCACTATGTTATGTATTATTTCTCTGTCCTTCCTGTCCTTCCCTTCTCTTCCTGACATCCGCTCGAGCTCTCTGCTTAAGTTACAAACAGGGAACCCGGGATGACGGTCTCCAAGAGGTCTGGTTGAACCAGTGTTTGGATGACTTGTCAAAACTGCGTCACGTTGTCTGCTGCCTCATCGGTGAAACAGACATCGAGAAGCCAGGTGCCCTTGGTTTCAGAAAATATGTTCATGCATAGGTCATGGAACAAGAAGACATGAATTAAGCTGACAGGCACTGGGCAATCGACCTACAGGAAATTCCTTTTATCTTTTCAAACTTTATAGCAAGAGAGGATTGTAACCTGCATGTATGGAAAGCTGTTTCATTTTTTTTCCTCCTATAAAAGCAGATGTTTTCAGTGTTTTCTTGGTTGGGAAAGAAAAATCCAGGAGTTTTATAAATCGGTGGCAAATAATTTTGGCTTTTTTCCGCCTCACTTAGGCATCTGTCTTGCTTTCATCTTAATTTTACCCCAGAAGAAGCCGCGGATCGTTCAGTCCTCTTAACCACGAGGATTGCTGCTGTGATTTGGCTAAATGCTTCCATATGACGAGCAGGCAGGAAAACTCAAAACAGTCTCTGATTGTTTTATTGTATTCTTTTTATTAAAGTCAAAGCAGAATCGATGCAAAAGTATCTCTGCAAAACCTTGACTTGTATCACACATGTGAACTGTTGTTTTACATGTTCAGCAAGGCCAGACGGTCTTCCACTCTATGTAGAAGAAGAAAAAAAACAAATCAACCGACGCAAATGATGGTATAATTGTTGCAACCTGATTACTACATTTTCTTCAATCTTGACAATAAATATCTTCAGCTACTGTTGTTTAATGGTTTACATGTTCCAAGTGCGTACCAGAAGGCCTACAATGCAAACCTGTTGTCTGTCTTGTCAGTTAGCTAAAAAGAAAAAAAAAAATCCACTTTTTTCAATATTTCCTGAATTTAAATCCGCAGTGAAGGGACACATCCTGCAGACAGACTTTTAGTTTTCTCTGAGAAGTTAGACATGCCACAGGCTGCCCTGCAGGCAGACCATTAGACATAATGTTGGGAGGGATAGTATAAAGCAGGAAATCCGAGGCCAGAGGGAAGCGAGAAGGGTGCTACGATGAAATCAGACAAGACTGACAGTGAGAGCATGAGACAGGAAGTGAGCAAATGGACAAACACAGCACAGCCCTGTTCTTGCATGGCAGCTGAAACTCACTTCAGAGCTCTCCATTCTGACAGCTGTGCCCTGATCTCCCTCCACCTCCTGGGCACATGTCGGCACAACGATCCCCATCTGGCACTGGTGCAAGCGCTAAGCTTCTGCCAGTAAGTGTGATCTGTGCACGAGACGTGCACTGTGTTCTTCTGATGATGATGGGGGTTGGGTCATGGCCTCAGCCAACCATCAAGACAACTTCCGCAAGACTCAAGCATTTTAATTCTTGCTTCTAATCCTATTTATTCAGGATAATGAGCAACACGCAAACTATCGGGCTGCAAGCCAAGAAGGAAAACAGTAAGAAGAGTCTTGTTCTGCTTTTAGTGAAAGGCATGTCACACATTATACTTCAACGCAGGTTAATTTGTTTCGACGATTCAATTCAAAACGTTAAATTCATAATGACATGAAGTCATAACACACAGTTATGCATTTCGGGTGTTTGTTTCTGTTAATTATGATGATTGGGTTGTCTGAATGCTGAAAGATTACACACGACAGCTATGAGTGTGCTGTAGTTTGTAACAGTTATGTAATTTCAATTTTATGAACAAAAGAATTATGAGTAAAGCTGCAGACATAATAGTTGCCCAGCAAAGCATCACTGACAATGTAGAGCAAAAGAAAAGATTAAAGCTAAGGAAGATGGCTGTTCATCATAGTAATATATTTAAGTATATTAATGGAAAGTTGAGTGGAAGGAAAAAGGTTGCACACACAACCGGATTAACTCTTTAACTTAACTTAATGTTTTTTATTTAACTTTTGTTTTACCAGGAAAAATAAATAAATAAATAAATAAAAAATTTGAGATTAAATGTCTGACCTTCAATAGCCACCAAACAATATGGGCTCCAATTTTCACATTCCTTGCAATAATCATCTCCTTAACCAGAGACTCCATTAAAATCATTGTATCTGGGCTAATGTTAAAAACTAGTGGACTGTTGTTCAGTAGAAAAATAAAAGTGTTTTCAGAAGTAAATTAATTTTGCACTTCATTCATAAAATAAGGTCACAGAGTCTGAAGGTCCACCGTTTCCAAGTTGCTTCACAAGCAGAGAGACATTTCTACAGTCGGTGGTGATTTGGGGAGCCTGTTCATCTGCGGCAGAATGAGGCTATTAAAGAAACTTGGTCCACAGTGTTTCATCAAGTCCAAAGTCAACACAGCCATCCTCTACCAGGAAATTTTAGAGCAGTTCATGCTTCCTTCTGTTAAAAAGTCTCGTGGAGATGCTCCTTTCATTTTCTCCTTTCAACTAAGATACCTGAATACAATACTCAATCAACAAATATAGTCTTCTTCCTCGTCAGTGACTATGCTAAATAATCTTTCTGTGTTAAAAAATAATTTTAGTGGTCCTGTGTGATCTAATTTTATGAGAAATTGATGTTTGGGTTTTCATAATCCTTCAATTTAACTCAAATAAACTTTTAAACCACAAAGTTCTGTGTGCAATGAATGTATTTTTAGTTGCTGTTATGAGTAGAATTTTTGATGTGATGCAAATGAATATTCAACCAAGTAAAATTAGTTCAGAAAAAAAATCCAAATTAAAAGCTGTCAGCTATCAGAATTTCGTATAAATCTGTACATGAACTGTGGAAAAAGAATTGGTGTAAAATAAAATAAAAATGGCATATGTGGTGTCAAACATCAGAACTCTTCTTTCATCAGAGACAAATGTTTTCATTTTTACTCACCACCAGTTCAGAAAAGCGTGCATGCAGCTCCTCTGCAGGTGGCATGGGGGAGCTGAACTCCAGCAGCTGCAGCGGCACGGTGTCCTTCAGGTTGATCTCCGGTGGTTCGCTGCTTCCAAAGCAGCACAGGAAGCCCAGGCCCGCCCGTGTCCTCTTCCTGGGAGGCATAGTGGCTACGGTGGCGAAGCTGGCAGTGGTGGTACTGAACCAGGAAGGTAAAGGACAGGGCCAAGGGACAAGGGAGGGGGGGGAGTGGAAAGGATGACGAGACTGCTATCTGGGGGGCATGATCTGGAAAAGAATGAAGAAAAACGGAGAGGATTAGAGATACTGACAATCCCAGATGGTCAATGTCATCTGTATTTACTGAATACATTCTTGGTTAATGAAGATTTAAGCTGTTTGGTCTGAATTATTTTTCTCTGGGGAATCTTTATTTATTTATTTTGTATTTCAGAGACTGAGAGGCGATCCCCATTTCCAGCAGCCTGATATTGTTTGGAAAAAAACACGCGAGCAACCTACACCACATCCAAACAAACATCACTAAGCCACCTGCAGAAACTGCGTCAAGGGGAAAAAAAAAAATCCAAGCAAGAAGTGGCTTTTACAAGCCAGGGTGGGGATTTTGTTGCTGGCTAACCAAAAAAGGCACTTTGAAATGCAGGAATCGGCACAACATCATCATTTTGTCAGTGGTTGCAACTTTACCACAGCAAAGAAATCTCTTGTTTAAGAGGTACAATGTTGGATCTGCAGCGGACACATGACTCTACTGCATAAGCAAAGATCTGCCACAGTGCTTTGAAAAGAGCATTGGTGGTTCCTGCTTAATAAATTCTAGTCTTTTCAGTATAGAAAAGCAAAAATATTGTGACCAATCTCAGCTGAGGAGTTGCCTCAGCTCTTCTTTATGCATCAGTTTACCACATTTGTGAATGAATGGACCACACTTATGTTATGCAAATACCTCAAGCTTGCAAATCCAGTAGGAGTACTTGACCGAGAAATCAATTTCCAAGCAACAGAATATTAATGGAATCTCAAAGCTTGCACCACATTTAAAATATAAAATGTCTATAAATGTTACGTGTTCTCTTAATATTTTTACATAACCTTTAAGGAACTAAGTGCGTCCTGAAACTGTGCACCCATGTTTAATGAGGCAGTCAAATTTTATAACTTCAGTATCCACAAAAAGCTAGCCCAATATGCTGTATCCTGACTGAGCATGAATCTCCACCATCTCTTGTTCAGTGTAGGGCTTTTTACTGAGCTGTCTAAAATTAGCAGCATGGTAAATTCTTTATGAATGTTCTAGGCCCTCGACAGAAACATGAGAAAAAAGAGAAAAAGGAAGATAAAACCCCGCCACATTTCCATTTTGCCTTTTTACTGCTTGTTTTGACCAACTCTTTCAGTCTCCAATCTGGAGCTGTGAACCCACATTCAGCTTTCATCTTGTTGCCGTTTCTGTGACATGCTTATCATTGTTATGAACCCATTTAAAGACTGAGCTGACAGTAAATATGCTTCTGCCATAAATAAAATGTTCAATTCACTTATAAACATATGCAATCCATAGAAAACATGGAAGCAACCATGACCACTTTATTCTTTAGCTCATGAAAGTGACCAGTTTTAATTCTTGAAAATTACACATAAAATACATACATTTCTGATGTAACATATTATATTTTGATAATTTATAAAAGTAAAATAAAAAAATCATATGATAGTTTAAGAGAGAACAAAACCAACATCTTTTGTATAACTAGTGACCTTTATCGACAGACACTAAACAGGAAATTGTCAGAGTGAGAAGTGTGGAAGATGTGCACCAAATTCCCAAAATCAGGAATGAAATTGTGAACTGGTATGTTTATGAACAAGAGCTTCTGTGAATGTGATGCCAGTCTTACCTTTACACAACAAGCCAAAGGTTTTAAGATATCAGTAGTTATCAGAGACTCCAGTCTCTTCATAGTTTTTATTTTTTTTAACAATTTTCCAAAACAGTACCAAAAGAAATATGTAATTTATTTAATTAGGAAAATGAATGCAGTTTGGGAAGAGGTACAAAAGCATCAAAATAATAATTACATCACTCCTAAATAGATTGTTAAAGCAGAGCAGCATAATGTACAACTGGTGTAGCTGGGGTTTGAATATTTTACATTTTCATTATTATTTTATTTTTTTATGCTTACAAATATTGTTTAAAATGTTTAGTATCAATGCAAATGATTGATTTGCATTATTTTTATTCAGTAACATTTTAATTAATTCTTAGGTTTCATTGTTTTTATTCCCGTTTTCCAAAGTGCTTTTTTCCATTTCCATTTGCGGTGTGCATCCATAGTAATCCATAACAGCCTCCTCTTTTCCATCATCACAATGCCTCCACCTCTCCCTGTGAGCATGTGGGTCATTAAAGTTAATATTGTGTGTGCATCAAGGTCAGTGAGATTCCCTCCAGCTGGAAAAATTATATTTGGCATGAGAAGTATGGATGGATGTCGCTTTACATCTACAGTAGCAGCAGCCAACCAAATATTCCTTCAGAGAGGTCCTTTTCATATCCCTGATTGCAAACAACAATCTCACGATGCTGATTGTGATTTCATATGTTGTGCAGCTCCACGCATTGGAGGTTTAATTAAGTTAATCATCTAATCATTTAATTCTGACAACTCAAAATATCAAGGCTTTTTTCTGGATGCTTTATTGTCCTTTTTTTTTTTTTTTTTTTACAATTTCTTCTCCAATATATTAACACAGTTTAATATGTAGTAAATTTAACAAGCCTATTGCCAGTTTTCATAAGCACCTGAGATTTCAAAGGTAGCTGTTGATTTAAGACAGTCGTGTTGCTCTTTAAAATCCTGCAATCTATAAACCGGCATAGCAAATATTTCAATGAAAAAGCCCTGTGCAAACTCTTAGCTGTGATATCTTCACTGCTCCTGAAGGAATAGTTGCTAAAAGATCAATAAATAACATTGGAAAATAAAAGCTAACAATGCAAGAATCCAAACAATTAATTGTGTAACATTAATTATGTTAATTAACTAAAATGATGTCAGAAAGGCAAGGTGTATGCCTACTTCAACCCCATACAGGAATAGCAGTTAAATTATGCATTACATAATACGCACAGAGATACACATTTTGGTAAAAATGAAAAAAAAAAAAGTTAAGTTTGATAACTTTGACTTAAAAGCAGTAATTTTTTATAGTGGCCAGCAATGTTTTGTTGCAGTGAACAGTCAGTGGAGATTATTAAATCCCTTCAGCGTAACACACAGCCTAACCCTCCTGTCCTCTGTCTCTTAGTGTCCGTTTTTATCTTCTCTCCCACCAGAATCCACGTGCAGGCAGTCCTCACTCAGCACCAGTCCAATTGGCCTGATTCCAGCTCAGAGGAAACAGGCCCAGGACTCCAAACACACACACACAGCATACATTTTATAGAGTCAGAATTATATACAGTTAGAAATTTAAGAACCGGCTGTTTATGTAACCTTCATCTGCATGCAATGTCACTTCAGATTGACCGTGTCCACTGCCATCTGACCATCTCTGGGTTTCTCATTTCCCCCCCTCCCTATCATCTTCCATTATTCTTCTGTTGCAGGCTAAATCAGAGTGACAGTTCCCTGCAACAACCCTCCCACTGATGGTAACATCTGTCATTTTTCTTAGCCACTGCTTACCATCCACTTATTCCATCTTTAATCCTCCTCCTTCTGTTTCCTGTCTGTTACTGAATCCTCAGCTCTGAGCTACTATGTTTTATTCTGGAAGTGGTTTTGTACAAATAGACTTACTATTATTTTGTGGGACTGATATGCTGATATATCCTATTTATGGACATAGTTTGCTTACTTTCATTTAACATTTCTACTCTAAAAAAGGGGGAAAAAATGTGCACCTTTGCTTTGAAGGACACCAAGTCCATCAATTTGAGGTTTGTATAAGGTATAGACAAAACGAAATGGTAAATGTGAAAACACAACCAAGTGTTTTCACAAAGTGATCAATTCAGACATCACCTGATTTTAGCCGTTCCAACTTCTAGCATCCCTACAGCTACCATTACAAAACGAGTGCCTCAAGGTTGTGCTATGGGATCCCTTCTTTACCATTGACATGCAACTCTCTTGTTAAATTAACTTCCAATAATGTAAATGGGTGTCCCTTTTTGTCCATCCTATAAAATAGACATGTCAAATGTTGGTCCTGCAGAGACCTATTATTGAACCGCTAAGTGGATGGAAACATCATCATTTATTACTACTCCTACAATTGGCTGTGCACCTGATTACAGAGTTTATTTCTTTACATGCACTGTGAAATGGTCACCTTGTACAATAAATAAGTGAATATTTAAAACACAATAATAAATAGCATAAAACAAATAAATGCAAAACACCGGCAGCACTTGAGAACTGCTACAGGGCAAACAACAATTTAAGGTTTGACAATACAATATTCCTAAAATCATATAAAAAACTCCAAGCATGTTTAGTTTTGCATCTGCAATCATTTGCACGACATTTAAGCAATCTTCCATCCAGACAGCTGCAACAAAGCCTTGCACAGCAAAGAAGAAAACTTTCCTAACCTTAACTACACCAACTTTCAGCAGGGTTTTGCATTAATTTAATATTAATTTTAATTTGACACACATTTGTTTTTCCTATTTCCCTTCAGTACCTGTCTGAGATCCTATGCATTTAACCTGACTTAACACCGAAACACACACTGATGAGAACACAGCAGCCCAGTGGGAGAATTTTATCTCCATGCAATTTTTTACGTAAAAATCAATTCCACATATAGTGACGGAAAGCACAATGCAAACACAGTGTTCTATATCAAAACATCTTAATATAAGCATGTTAACTTTGAACCCAAATATATGCATGTACACACACGTTAGATGTTTCAGTAAAAAATTGTGGAAAGCCCTGAAGCAAAGCCAGTGTTGTCGCACCTGTTTTGATTCAAGAGGGTTTGAGGAACAACTAAGCAAGAAGACGGACGTAAAGGATGGCCGTAAAGGGAGATGCTGCTGCCACTTTGTATTCAGATCTCTACTTCATCTTCTCTTTCCAGTCGTTGGGAAGTAGGTCAGTGGAAGAGAAGGAGAAAGGTGCGGCAAAGAATGGGCTGCAGTTCCTGCTTCAACGTTCATTGTATAGAAAAAGGCGTGTTCGAAAAACATTTGTGTCAACTTTAATTCTCTCATTGCCATTTTACACAGACACAGGTACAATGTTTGCAGGAGCAAAAAAAAAAAAAAAAAAAAAAAACTAACCAAATCAAGCCGCCTTTTCAATCCATCTAAAAAAAATTAGCTCAGAGCAAGTAAACAACAGTTTGCGCATACATTTGGATTTCATAAAAAAAAAAAACACAGAATCCAGTTAGAATAATTTGTTAAATGACAGAAACTTTCATTCTCATATGTCCGCACCCTTCTTGAAACAATCTCAAACCAATAGCCATGGAGTCGAAGAGGTTTTCTGACCATATTCTAAGTCAGAGGAAAGTAGAAAGAATGGGAGGAAGAACAAGCAGCAACAATAAAACTGGCAACAGAGAAATATCAAAACCAACAAGACAGAATGACTGCATTTTTAAGGGGCACTAAATAAAAGATTTCAGTTGAGGTTGTGGTTCACACGTTTTTTTTTTATTTGCACACGATCGTTTTCTGGGTTCGGTTCCACAAATGAGAATCATTCCTGCATGGTGGTAGGCCATGGGAGGAGGAGGAGCACTCTGGTTTACGTAAGCAGCTGATACCGGGGTTGGAGGAGCTGTGCCACGCTGGCACAAACATTCAAAATGTAAAGTAGATTAACAGATTTCATGTGTTATCTGGCAACGTTATACAAATTATACAAATATGTGATAACATGGCAGTTTCAGCCATTTTCTTTATAAATTAAATAGGAGTGCTACAACAGGAATGTTTGACTGTAGGAAAATGGATTATGGTTGATGGAAAAATTTGAAGAGATAAAAATCAAAAGGGAAACCTGACTGTATTAAACTTGAATTCCAGTCTAAGCCACCTAGAGTATAAAGAGACCTTAGATTTAAAGCATAATTGGGAGGAAAATTAGATGAAAACTGACCTTTAATGTTGGAGTTGAAATTCAGTCTGGTCTTTAACTGGGCCAGACTGCATGGATATGCTTTGATCTAAGCAGGCGTTCCTTCAACAACTGCTTTGTTCTTGTCATTTTTTCATACAGGCCAAATTAGTGGAATACAGACCCAACAGCTTGTACCGTCTCTGTCACTTTTTTAGAAGCTTAATTAATTTAATATCATCCACTTCAAAAATACTGACATTACTTTTTCATATAAAGGTTTGTGGTGATATCATAACAAAATACAAAAAGGTTTAAAGGGATATGAAGGGGTTAGGAATTATCTGCATGTTGTCATAATGTGACAATGCTGTGTAAAAGCTGCATGTGTCCTTTGACATGAAAGTGAACTAGTCACTCATTAATTGAACATAAAGCAGCTATTCAGCCGTGCCTTTGAGCTCAGTGGAGCCATGCCACTTTCTGACCGTCGCTGCCCCAGACTTGGCCCCTCCAAAAAAAGCCCTCCTGCTCTCCCATCCGACTGTCTGTCTGTTCAAAGAATGACGGAACAATCACTCAATTACCCACCAAAAAAAGAAACACTGCAAGACAAATCAGCTTGTACACTGGAAGCACAATTCCTCAAAATCTGTGGCCCACCCACAGGCCAAATTCTGAATTGTGTAGTTCATGCACACAGCATACGTCTTAGCCCGTTATAGCCCAGCGTTAATCAGTTACAGTAGAGCAACATATGTATAAGCACTAAATCACTCCACCACAACACAGATGCACACATGGAAACATACAAATATGCTGTCTGTTCTTTCTCACAACAAAAGCTAAAAGTCATCTAGTTCATGTGTAACTTCCTCAATTACTTCAGCAGCTTGGGTGGGCAGATTAATTGAGAGAAACTACAACATGTGATTGATCTGAAGCAACTGGCATTACTAATGACAAGATACACAGACAGTCTAAACAATTGAAATGCTAGAGACAAGCAGCACTAAATCCTCAAAATCTAAAGTGCATTCCTGGGTTATGAGTTCAACTAATGCTTCTAGTGAAGAGTCTCAATAGTTAGCAATGAGCTTCAGCCTACACTAACGAATGACCCGAGCTGACAGCAGTGGAAGAAGTGCCATTATTTCACGGTGCATTTGCAAGCGCTGCATTCCTGCGCTCACTTTGAAAGCACACATTCTGCCTGGGATTTTCATGTTGGACAGCCAGCACTTTCATGAATCTCTACACAGTTTTCTCATGTGGACTTAGAAAATAGGCCAGATGATTGGGTCTTAGTCGTTCTGCAGAGGCAAATTAAATATTACCCAATAATGACATCACATGTAACGCTGAGCTATGCTGTCTGCATTGACAAGGACTCACTCCCCTCAGCATGCTAGATGCTTTAATTTGAATGCTAAACAGAACTTTTGATTTATTCAGCAAACCTGATCATGGACTTGTCGGGAGCACTCAGTATTAATATTTTAGTCTTAGGTGGCTATTTTATTCTCAATTATTAAAAAAGTAATGAATTGATATCAAAAGTTGCACACCCCATTGTTTACAAAAGGACTATGTTTATCTCACGCCCTTTATCTCAATACATAAGCATTCTTTAGAAGACCACATCCAAAGCAAAATGCATTGACAAAAGACGTGATTAGACTTAATATTCCACATAACCATCTTCTTTTTCTCTGATTTAGAGTCACGTGGTCCATGCGTTCTATACACCAGCATAAATGTTAAGATAAGAAACAGCCTGACAGCATATTTAGTCTAACACACAGGTGCTCTCCAAGGATTCTGGAGGTAGTTGATGTGCATGCTCTCTGCTCTTATGCCTATGCATCTTCCAAGAATTAGAAGGTGATCAGACACTTCTATTCTTTTCACTCTCCTCTTTAATTATGCCATTCACTGCTTGTATTTTCATTCTATCATTTATTTTCTGAACTTCAGACAGTCAGAGAATTTTGCAAGGCAAAGAAAGCTGAAAATCTGTTCAACATTTGAACTGGGAAAGGCACCTTTTGACGGTGCCACCAGTGCATAATCAGGGGCAAGGCTGTCTGGGTCGGAGGCAAAACATGCATCAGGAAATCTCCTGATGGAATGCTCCTTCTGAAACAACATGACCCTGAGGGAAAGAGTTTCACATGCTCCAGCCTTCATCCACCGAGTCATCTACCAAGGCTAAACAATAGCTGTAGAACAATGTGAAGGGGGTTTAGAGCTAAGTCAAAGTCTTAAGACTAGAATGTAAAGCAGGCGGCTTAAGTATGAAAACACATTTAAAGTACTCTCATTTGTATCAGATGACATTATAATTAATTATTTTAATAGCTTCAATTGTTAGCATAACCTAACCATTTCCATAATTGCTAGAAGGCAAATGTGGCTTTACTAGATTTTTGCTGCATGTTGTTCCATTAACAAACAGCCAATGAAAGGATAACTTCATATGAGAATTGCCACACATTTGTACAGTTCTCATTTAAAGAGAGCAATGGAAGAATCTGACAAATGAGAATTCAGACAGATAACATGGCAATCCTTTCTTTTCTGTAATGCACAATTTTAAAACTGTAAACTATGTAACCAAAGATGTTACAATTAATGTTTGTGGTATCCACAGCACCCAAGAAAGACGTTCAGGAAAGAAAAAGATCCAGTTCCAGTGTGTTCCTTCAACAGAGTCTTTATGTGAGCTGAATGAATCTGAACAAGCATTCAACCTTCACAATAAGTGTCTTCCAGAGTCAGTCGGATTAAACAAAGCTCCGATACTGCTTAAAAGTAGAAGTGCAACTGCGGACATTACAAAACGCCATTTCTAAATAGAATTTTACAAGCAGCTCCAAACTACAGCCATATTACTGCACTCCTTTACAACAGCAAGATCTGTTTTTTGATACCGAGACCAACTGTACCACAGATCAGGTCAGGACATTCCTACTGATACAAGTTTTAGATAAATAGAAAAGGAATGGGATTCAGAAAAAGAAAGAGTGACTCAAATTTTCTACACCTGTATGTAACTTTGAGTAGCGCAAAATGCTTCTTACCCCCCGCCACCCACTTGTTGCTGAGCTGTGGTGGTCAGCTTTCTAAAAGAAGGCTACAGCACTTTTCACTCACTTACAACTAAAATACATTCAGCTGTTAGGAAATATTTTTGGGCAGTCAGACACATTAAAAGTACCATTGGAAATCAATGGGCAACATATCACCAATGCAATCCAAGCACATACCTGGAGTACATAAATAGCTTGTTATTTTTGCGAAACTCTATAAAAAGTGGAGGAACAAAATATATTTATTTCAAAAACTTGAAAACTAATAATGGGTGTGTGTTTCATTTTTGTTTAAGTAAATGTATTGAACTATATGATAAAGACAGTATATTACGCAGTTTTATGAGAAGGGATAATAACTGAATAACTTATCTGTTATGAATAAAAGTAACAACATTACTGGGGGAAAATCTCATACAGCCTCATGTTTAGTTTCTGAAAGCTACAGACAGATGACACTACCAAATGCATGAATCATTAACCGAATGCAACATCTCCTTACATTGCAAGATGATAATATAAATGTATTCCAAAATCAAATAAAATGTGTCTGAACATTGTTGTCACCAAATTATTACATTAACCTTTTTTCTTCATCGATCTAACAACATGCAAATGTAGATGACCCCAACTTCTACATGGATGTATTTTAAAATTACGTAATGTGCTCTTAGATTATAAAGTCTTCTACAACTGTCACTTGAGTATCCTCAGAGGTCTCATTGGCTGCAATGTCACCAAAAACACAAGACTGCAAGGTACGGTAAACCCAGTTCACCCATTAAACGGAAATGCTTCAACTAAAACCTCTGGAAAAAGAGTGGAGGAGATTTTCTTCAATCCTCCAGGGGTGTCATTAAAAGCTATTTCATTTAGTTTGATTCATCAAAAAAAAAAAGAATGTCATTTCCTGCTGGAGGGAACATTCATTACTGGAACAGACCACATGAAACAGCAACCAGGGAAGTTGATACAGTGCTTCTGCTGATTTTGATGCCTTAACCAAAACAAAATCTTGAATTTTGAAACAACAGCTGCCCTGCCACACTCAGGCGAATATTGTAAACATACCGGATGCCTGGATTCAAGCCAAGAACCAGACGAGACACAAGATCTTTGAGGGAAGCAAAGTCAAGCAAGGAAATTGGTAGTGGTTTTCTGAAAAGGTAGTTTTTGCTTTTCCTTAAGAAACATCTTTAAAGACCTTCAGTAGCTGCTGCTTCTTAAACGAGACCCACAAAAGAAGGATTATGTCATCCAAATACAGAATGTCACTCCGGCAACAACAATGTTACAGTTGGTCCTGGGTCAAGGTTGAACACTGCTGACCCAGTTCTCCACAGGGCATCGGGTGGATCTCTGCCCATCAAACGGACTGGAGCGCTTGCTATTAATATTGGGACTGAGAGGAAAGTGGACCACACCACATTCCAAAGGCTCCCCAACATTCCCACATATTAACAGGGGTCGGAATGAAATCCAATACTTGGCATCCGTATCCCTCAAACCCCAAAGCGCAATCGTGCCGTGTTAAAATTGCCATCTTATTTCATCTCGGAGGAACGTGCCACAGTCACGAGGCCCGACTAAAGATATGTTATTATTTGCGGGCCAAAAAACCTGGCAGGGATACAGCCTCGGAGCCGGTTACCATGACTCTCAGGAGAGAAAGGATGCTGAACTTCCCAGAGACTCCATGTCCTTCCAGCACCCAAGGGTCATTTCATTTTGAAAGAATTGCATTTGAACTCATTCAAATTACATAGATTCTTCTTCTAACTTTTGAAAAAATACTTTGAAGTAGAAAATAATAATAAAAAAACTATTTGCAAGTTTGTTTTTGCACATGTTTTTTCCTATGTTCTCACAGTAGTTCCCTGTGGATTCACTACCTTGCCTTTGTTTGACTTTGAATTCTTTGCACCACGGTCCAAATAGCAACCAATATTCCCTGGGTAAGAGGTCAACAGCTGCAGCATTGAGAACTGGAGGCCTCTGGTTAATGTCTGGAATGCTCCTTTGGGATACATATAGCCAGGCAAAAAGGGACTTATCCCTGAAGTGAGCAGACTGTGCTTTTTCCTAAGTTGAATTGAGGCACTGTGAGGAGGAGATATGCTTACACATCACAAGCTGCAGAAACTGTGTCACTGGCACAAATAATATAGTGTAATTTGCACTGAAGTGGGTGAACTTCTAGAGAGGGAGCGATGCATGCTACCTTTTTTAAGAAGTCGCAGACTATTCCCGATCATTTATTCTAACCAATTTTCTGCAAACACAACATAAAAATTATGCTTAAAATCAGATTAAAGCAGCTTTACCAAACATCGACCTGTCGTCTTCATCATCGAGTTGCCAGTTTTGACAAATTTTAAGCATAATTTTTATGTTTAAAAATTATGCTTAAAATCAGATTAAAGCAGCTTTACCAAACATCAACCCGTCGTCTTCATCATCGAGTTGCCAGTTGGCTATGGGAGGTTACCGTTTGTTCACGCTAATCCTAAAAGATCAGTCGTATGTGATGAATTATGAATTGTGTCTTCTGTTTTAATCGTTTAGTTTTATGTCTACGTGTCAACACAAACACGAGATAGATGCGTTCTATTTATGAAAAGGTTTTAATGTACAGTGTGTAAATCCCATGCTGACCCATGCCTTGTACAGACTGTGATGCAAATATGTTCAGTCCTTTCAGGATATATGGAATGTGTGGCTGCCAGGCTGAATGCTGAGCTGACAACCAGCACCAAAGGCTTTGACCATGTGATTGATGTGCAATGAGCTACAGATGGATGCCTGAAATAGGCCTTCCCCATCACACGACACATCACATTCTCCGTTGGTTTTTGACATGCTGAACAATTTGCAGATGTTTTGAAAGCAAAGACAATTTTAGAATCAATCTGTTCCAACTCCTTACAAGATTAACACCGAAAACAAAACAAACAAAAAACAAGCAGATTACTTAACATTTGCGAAATTCAGAGAACATTACTTTCCCTGGAGCAAAACATCTAGGAAGTATATCTAAAAATAAACCCCAGTGTATCACCAGTCTGCACCAGTAGATTTGGGGGTCCGACAGGAAGTGCTGTCGGACACCCACAGCACTTCAACACTGCTGAATACAGAGCTCAAACATTAAAACCACACGCACACACACACAAACACACACTTCCCATCCATCCCTTCATTGTCATTTTTGACCTAAAGTGTGCCCACAATTTACAACAAAGTAAAACATAGAATGTTTATCATGGAGGAACAGAAGCCCTTTGTTGCCCTGCTGCTGCACTTCTGCAGACCATCTAACTGTTTATTTTATAGTCAGCAGCAGTTCGGTTTTCCCTGGTGGGACTGAGCAAAAGGACAAAATGCATGGATAAACCACATTAAACATCTTGTATGCAAGAGAGAACAAAGCTTTCTTCTACAGCCAGGACAAGTTATAGGCATCAAAATCAAATAAGTCGTACTTACTCAGTTCACAGACGGTGCACTAAGGGCTGAATTTTCTTTTCTTCCCTTTACTACGACTCAAGAAAAAGAATCACTCTGCAAAGTAAGTTTACAAAAGAGATTCAAAGCACTCCTGCATCTTCTGGGTTCAGACCATTTCTTTCAGATTCCATCTCTGGACTTAGTTTTAAAGGGGTTCTTGTGTTTTATCCACTTGCGTTCCGAGCTTCTGAGTCGAGCCGTGGATTTCAGCTGACTGAGCTCAAAGCAAAGCGAAGCTGTTGACACTGTCCTCTCTAACTCTCCCCCACCCTCTCCCTCTTTTGATTGCTCATCCCTCCTGCCCTCCCTTTCTGGATTCCAGCCCTAGCATATGACAGCATCCATGTGGATTTCAGTAACAAGGTGATAGACTTTCTGTGGCAATACATGCATGGAAGTACAGTACAGATGTGAGGCCAGGGGAGAAAGTGAGACAAGAGGAAATGACCCTCGGTGGTTCGTATTTCCCACAATGCATGCAATCGCAACTCCACCCGAGACATTCCTTCTCTGAGGGAACAGAAAGGCAAGACCAAGACATACCACAAGAGTTGCCCAAAGGAAAGCCACCTTCCTGTTGTTGGAATCCTGTTGTTAGCGCAACAGCACAAAACATATCAGCATGGCATTTTTAATTAGAACTAACAGCTGTGACCCAACCAGGAAACAGATTTTCCTGAGATCCAATCAGTGTTCAATGAGAAAGCAAGACGTTGAGATGGCATGCTAGATAGTGATAATGATAATAAAAAATAAAAGAAAAACTCAATTGGCTTTGTCAAGTTCACAGCATTAACTCAGTCTAATGCTATGCACGGAATTGCAGGGGGGAGGGTCATGTCATAGACACGTCTGGGAAGCAGAGGTCAAGCCAGGATAAAAGTGAGAGGTTAGTGGGAGCAAAGATCAACACCAAAAATTCCCAACTGCACTAGTTAGGACTGACAGCATTCTGTGCATTGCCCCCGAAAAACCTAGAGCCGTCCAGCTTTAAAAGGACATGTAAACAGGACTCGAAAACAAGGCATTATGAACTTTTGATCTAAATATAAAAACCGAGAACCGAGAACCGTGTTCTCAGTATTGATTCCACATTTTGGCATAATGCCAAGAGGAAGAATGTGTCCCCCCTTAAATGCATTTATTTATTTTATTTTATTTTATTTTTCACAAAATTGTTTCAGGTCAAACAAATTTCAAAATCAGACAGATATAACCTCAGTAAATCGACACATTTCAATGAGTAAAAAAAGTACATTTACCATACATATGGAAGGTGCACATCTCGTTACATCTGGTTTAAAGTTCCAAAAAAAAAAACAAAAAAAGAATGTTGTCTCTAAAGTCAGATAATGTGGTTTTAGTGTGATAATCTGGATGACTTGCCAGAATTGATAGAACAATGAATTCTGCTCTATACCAGAAAATCCTGTAAGAAATTGTACAGTGCATTAGGTTTGTGATATTAAGCACAATATCACAAACTTAGTTTATTCAGTAAGGCAATAATCCAAACCACTCTTTAAAGTTCACTTTTGAGTGACTAAAAATGTAAGAACTTGAAATGGCCTAATCAAAGTCTGTACATAAATTGAATTCAGATGCTGTGGCATGACCTCAAAGAGCCTGGTTATGATAATAAAAAAAAAAACTTCGAATGGAGCTGAATTAATGCTACAAAAATACCTCCACAGTGCGTACAAGGTTGATATCCAGTTATTTTAAATGCTAAATGGCAGCTATTGCCGCCAAGCATGACACACAACCAGTTATTCGGTTTATGGGCCAATTACTTTTCACATAGGGCCAGGTTGGTTTGGATAGCATCATTCCCATAGTAAATAAAATCATCACTTGAAAACAGCTTTGTATTCATTTTCCTCAGGTTATCTTTTCTGATGCAAAAAAAGAGAATAATTTATTGAGGATTTACATTTCCTTTCAGGTTACAAATGAGAAAACATTTGTAAACTGAACTTCAGAAAAAAAGGACTACCTGCTTTTTACACTCCCTTATCCCTTCAGTGATTAATATATAAACATTGTACTAATAGGCTTAAGTGAAACACAATTAGATTAAATACTCAAATGTGATTAGAGTCAGGTTATTATGCTTTAATCTCTATGTGCAGCTTTTCTTTTCAGATTACATATTATATTTTATAAAGAAAATGCATCTTAAGCTACCCCAGCATGTGGCATGACATAGAAGGGAATACTTATAAAAGGTTATTATTTAGTTATGCTTTCATCTAATTTTTATTTGCTTAATTCTCTGCTAATTTATGCAGAAAGGCAGTTTTCTTTCTAAAGTCTTCCTTCTGTCTTTCTGCCTTTTCTGACTTTATTTTAAACACCACAGAAGATACTGGAAAAAAGCATTTATCACATTCAGCACTTTGCAACAACGTCCGTACAGAAGAGTGGTATGTTAGCAAGTATCTATGACCCATTTGTTGACTGAAAAAAAACATGTCATTTTTAGTTTTCAGCTAACCACAACCAATCAATATTTGCCCATTTGCTCTATTGATTACCTTGGCTTTTCAAAAATAACACTGCAAATATATTACTTGAAAGATGCTGTATAACAGAATCTATCACTAAAATAACAACAAATATCGGTTCTGTTTGACACATAGATGTATTGTCACACACAAAGTGGAGACATGTATAAGCAAAAGGAATGTGGAGGAAAAATAGGTGATTATAATGCCATTTTTCTTTTTTTTCTCATGGGACACAAGATAGATGACACCAAGTCACAGGCAGTAATGCCTGAGTCCATTCCTAAGCAAGCCCTTGGGATGTATCCATTAACGCAGCAAGGAGAAGCAAGCTTATCTCCGAGACGTCCACTTCCGCTCCTGCGATTTCCCTCTCTCTTTCACAGCTGCATTACTTCCACTTTCTCTCCAAGGTAACCTCACTAGTCCAAGACCTCCGAAGGATACTCCTAGGAAGCCCCCTCCCACCCCCGCCAGGAATAGGCTAAGCTCCAGCTCCAGGCTGGCTAAGTGCACTTGGACTACTCCTGTATCATCCATCAAAACCTGGTAATTGAGGCAAATGGAGCCAGTTTCACATGCTTGAGATAAGTATCATACCCCCATCCCACCACATCATAAGCCCATCTGTGCTATTATTTTTTGAGGACATGATTGGGTTTATTTTTCCTACTCAGCGCTCATCTATATTTCCATATTGTCACTTGAAGTCAAGTGGAAAAAACAGAATATGACTTCATTCAAAGACATGACAGTGATGACACCGATTCAGAAACAGGTTTTCTAGTAAAGACTGGCATAGACTATTGCTTTAAGCCACTCAATCAGCTGCACTAGAGTGATCAAACTTGATAGTTAGCATAGTCTGCAAAGAAACAGCCAACAGAAGTTGGCATTTCGTTCAAGCTCCTTGTTGAAAAGAAGCTTCAAATTCTCCTCCAAGCCAGCCGCTCTTAGAGCCAACATGGCATGCAGTCATGTTTCACAACATGCCACTCCTCGCAGTATTATTTAGGGTTCTTCTGGACCAGACAGCTCTTCATTTGAGTTTGTTTTGTTTAAGCCAGGAATTCCTCACGGCAGCACTTTGCACACAACCAACCCTTTCACGCCCGCGCAGAGATAAATTGCCACCGAGAAAAGTACCACTGCTGTCACAAAGCCTGAACTCTTGACAGTGTAAAAGTGAGGGCACATCCTGTGTACATGGACTAATTGTATGCTAGCTATAAATCACAATTGCTGGGAGCTCTATTCCATCCATCTTTATAAAGTAATCACAGCAAGGCAGCAAACAATAAATCCAAATGCAATGACTGTATCCTTATGGTGACTCTTCACACTCCGCAAGTACTTACTCTTATTCTCTACTTTTGACTTCAGTCTCTCATAACTTTATATATAGCATTGTAAAAACAAGGGAATTTACATTTAACTACAAGCCCAAGATTACTTATCATCAGCACATTTTCTTTTTTTTTGCTAAAAGTAATGGGCATTTGAAGGGTTCCTTTGTCGAGGACCCAGACTGAGTCAGGTCAAAGATCATCCAACCGCCAGCTCCCACAGTACGTCTTGTGTCTGTGTGGATGTGTGCCAGCTAAATGCTGTTATGTTTGGACAATGGCTCAGCTTTCCGCAGACTGATTCATGATAGCCTCATCGTGTTAACTGATGATGTAATCCTTTGAGCGCTGGGCATGAAGGGCATCAGTATTAGTCTTTGATTGACCGTGCAATGATTTCATTCAGTTTAGCAGCGATAATAAAAAGGCCGTATTCAGATTTCTGGTTTTTCCCTTTCCAGTGAGATAGATCAGTTTTTAAGCAACCATGAAGGGTAAATGCTCTCACACAAAGAGGGTAGCAGCTGAATAATACCAATGCTTTGTTGGTAGACCAAGGGTTTATTTATTCCAAAAGATCTTTAAAAAAAAAGAATAAAAGAATAAAAATTACCATTGTGTGCTTTTGCCAAAGAATAAGCAAGCAAAACTCACTGGTTCTGCAGCAAAAACCAAACTGACGTTTCAGACATGCCTGCAAGAACACAAAAATGTTCACTATATAGTTTAAGGCAAAGTATTGGTTGTGAAAAATGTAAAAGCAGTAAAAATACAATAACACTAACGTAGTTTGCAGTATGTTCAAGCTTTTGTGAGATGATGGCTAGATAATATTCCAAACTCCATTTTATTTTTGTACTGTTTATGCAGTCTAGGAAAATATCTAGAGATTCAGATCTACCCATGTCGCATATGGAGCCCTGTTAACAGACTTTTTAATTTTATTTTATTTTTAGCCAAATCAATTAAACAGCTGATGAATCAGACAGAAGTCTTAATGAGACAGGAACTGTAAGAGCGATTTTCAGATATAAAGCAATCAAACTGTTAAGCAATGCAAATTAAAAGTATAACAATGTGAATATTCAAGCTTGGAAGCCATCTGTTGGGAGTTTTCACATGTGAATTTAAAAACAGAATGGAACCTTTAAACGTGGATACAGTTTCTTCATAATAGGCAACACCTTAAGGAGTTCGAAATATGAGATGTTAGGTACAAAGGGACCACATGAAAACCATACCTCCTATACAATGACTTTTATTTCACAGCTCCCCTTTGGCCACTATAACCCAGGTGTGTTCACTATGAAGAGAACAACAGTGACTGACAGTATAGTAATGTAAAAAAAACTAAAGACTTTGCTCTTTTTCCAGATGCTTTCATTTTTAAAAAAGTCATTAATTTGGCAGCATGTGGTCTTCCATATATTAAGGAACCAATTTCAGCTGTGCAACTGAGACTGTAATTTTTAACATTTACTTACAGTATATGACTGTCCAAATCCAGACACCAGTCTGAACCCAAAGTTTAAATCTACCTTCCAAGTGCAATAATAATAATGTCTGTTCTTAGAACCGATCCAAAGCTTCATAAATCAAGGCATCATCACAGGTTCATGTGTGGTGAAGAATGTCTGGGAAGGGTGACAAAAATGTTTAGATCTGTTTTCAACACTGCACTGGAGATAAAATATCTGCCCACGGCTCTGTGTGAGACCAAGACTCTGGGTCAAGACTGTCACAGAATCTCAATAAAACGAGGAGTCATGCCCTACGAACAGATGTGTCTGCATTCATGGCCTTTACCCTCTTCTTCCAAGACCCCTGTGCTCTAGTTATTGGCATGAAACTTTTAAAAGGCCACCAACTTCTGCGGTGGACCAAACAACCAAGGTCAATTTTCTTTAGATCCCAGCAGCAGCGTTATAAAAGTTGATTTAGAGAATAAGAATAAGACAAAGCACACGACACAAATAAAAAAACTCAAAAATGCATTCTGAAAAAGAGAATTTGACAGTCGACACCAAAAGAAAAGTTTTCAGACCAATACAGGGAACTTTCATCTGGATCAGTGGACAAATACGCATGCAAAGATCACAATAACATGAGCCCTTCAAATTTCTAACATCTGCAGTTTTTACCACAATGTAATAGTACTTCTTGCATTTCAGAGTCAAAACAACTTTAAGCTTCATTTCTTTATTGAACTAAACTGTGCAAGAACCTTTAGAGACAACAGAATACCAATCTTGGTAGCCTATAATTATATTTCTGGATTTTATTTAGTAGCTATGTATGTACAATTGGCATTAGTAGTCTTAATTTTAAGTTACTTGTTCTAAAGTTTAATTTCACAATATACAAAATTGACTACTTAACTAAGATAAATAGCTAGGACAAATATTTGCAGAAACAAAGCATGCTTTTCAAAAATGTCTGAATAACCAACAGGTCCAATCAAACCCATGGAAACTCGTGATGAAAATAAGCATAAAGTTAACTTATTGTGCCCTTCTTTTTAAGTGTTGTAATGCTAGGAATGATAGATGGGTGTTGCACTTTGCTGGAGTGAATCTTTTGAGCTCTCTTGGGATGTCAGAAGAATAACAAACACTTCCTGTTTATCTCTGCACTTGGTTGGAACAGTCTGTTCTGATCTACTGCTCATTCCAACCATGATTCTGTAGTTATTAGTTATGGGTGCAAAGGAGAGCATGACAATGTGTAATCTTAAATGTGCACAAAGAGCCAATTTAAGAACTGATTGTGGAATGCCCATTGTCTGCTTCCTCCAGTACCAGTAATTTTGTTTTGCAAAATGAACTACATACTCATAAATAAAATGGATTTTAAACGGTTGACAAACACATGTTGCCACATTTCAGCTGACCTTTGTCTTGACAACATCACTCAAAAACAGTGAGTCCATCTGCAAAGCTGCCTCATAAACAGAGGGAAAGGTCAGGCCTCAAAAGCTAAATTTAGCTGAGGGGCTCCCTGAACATCATCTACCAGCTTATTATGTACATATGTAGGTATCAAGCTGTTGTCTGCTGAGTCAACACATCCTCCAGTTATTACATGTAGAGACAAAGAGGTTTGCAAGATGCTTAAGTTTCAGGATTAGGTCAGAATTACCCCGGTGCCTTAAGATGATAAGCAAAGTCAGCCCTGCCTGCAGGAAGCTATCAGACAAGTATCTACACAGACTGAATGAGTGTTGATTTCACCCAACTTGAACTGATAAGAGCCGCAATCTTAATTAGTGATTCCATTCTTTTCCATATGCGTCACTGACGTTAGAGGGATATCAACACCACAAATTTTCCCAGGCTTTAAAATTGCCACTGGGCTACAGAGCTGCAGCATGTAAACAGATTTCAGAAAAAATGTCATGCTAACTAGTTAAAATTGTTGATCCACAACCAATATTTAGGCAATGGAAATGAAGCCAAGAAGTGTATGATGAATCTATAAAGAAATCCATAAATAGAGGTTTGTGATGCAAAACATGGCTTCTAGTCAGTTTTCCTCATTTGTTAAGTCGTACCCTGACCCTATGATTGGCCGCAGCTACAGTGCTTTAAGCATTTTCATACCCCCTGAACATTATCCATTTGTGAGAACAAAACCATAATCTTTAAAGTTAGTTCATTCCAATGTATCATGATAGAGCAAAATAAATCTGCCTGTAATCATAACATAGAAGTAAGACATGGTTTACAAAATATTTAACCAATTAAAATCTGTCAATGTTGTCTAGAACCAATATTCTCTGCAAGTCTTTTAGGAGATGTTTCTTACAGTTTAGCACATCCTTCTTCGTAAAATAGCTAAATCTGAGTCTGATTGGATGGAGAACACCAATTTCCAAGTTTTCCACAGATTCTTAATTGTGTTTGTATTGTGATGGCTTGAGATCCTTGGGTTTGGCATATTTGTTCATCACTATAATGTGGTGTTTGGGTTAACTTATTACAGTTGCATCTGAGAGGTGGTTTTGACAGACATAAAGATAGCTTCCATACGGTGCTTTAGGACTTGCTCATCTTTTTCTCTCTCCCTGGGAGGCTGGCTTTCCAAATGGGTAATGTTTCTAGTTACACCTCTTTTTTTTCCCATTTCTGTGTCATTCAATCTTACCAGCAAGTCATGTAGAATTTATTATATTTTCACAGTGAACAGTTTTTTGACATCAATAAATTTCAGCAAGTTAATCTTTGACTGTGGAGTCTCCTATTTTGTTGCCAACTATGAGCCAAATTGGCAACAGTATGGAATATAATCATGTTGGAGTCTAGATTGTAGATTTTTGCTATAGGTTTCTAGTTCCATCCATCTACCTATGAAATGTGACCCGCTTTTCTGTCCCTGTCGATGAAAGAATCTTCACCAGCATTTTGGACGTAGCCGAAAATAATAGATATTGGTCTCCACAGATCAGACCAGATCTTCTTCTAGATGTTTGAAGTATCCCCTGCATGGGTTGTCTAGCTGCTGGCTTTGTTTTAACACTGGCTCCCTTTTTGCCATTCTACCATATAGATCAGAGTTGTGAGTGCACGACTAGTTGTCTTGTCAACAGATTCTTCCACCTACGCTGTGGATCACAGCTCCTCCAAGCATATTGTGGCTTTACACAGTTTTTAAATGTAATATTTCCTAGCTCAAAATCTCATTTTGTCCAGTTGACTTTAATAAAATATGACAGGATATGGCCCCTGATCACACTAAAATAACTTGGAGCAGCCTCCTGCAAGTACAAATCAACTATAGGCCTCGCATAACCACAGCTGGTAACAGCAGAGTATTAGTGGATTGTTGAAAATTTCTTGAAATCGTTGGTTGCCAAAGCAAGTACCAAATAAACATTGGAATATGAAAAGCCTGGTGGTTAGTGGCTCCTTTTGGACATGACATTTTTGGTAGGAAACAACCCGAAATACAAATGCACAGAATGTTCCAAGGAAGTAACATAACCAGCACCTGAGAACCTCACATTTACTTTCACCTTTAAATAAAATTATTCTCTAATTTCTTTGGTTATAAACAGCAATTACGACACAACTCTTAAAAAGCTACAACATAAACACAGAAATCACAGTAATCCTATAGGTATGCGTGTTTATGTGAACTAGGATGACTAAATAAACAGATGGAAGTGTGGGAGCACACATTCAGCCTTCTCGCCGTTGTGTGCTTAAGAGAGACAATATAAATATATTCAGTATCACTCCATGCCGTGTGGAGTGTTGCTAGAGAGCAGAGGTGGAAGGGGAGGTGTCGCTTAGGGATCCATCGAGCACCACTCACCCACGCGAGTGGTAAACGATTGCGTTGATTAAAGCCAGCTGGGCTCCAAGTGGCCTCCTTTGACTGGAAACCAGTGGCACGTGGCTTGGAAACCCATCTGCTTTCTTAATGACACACACTGACATGCCCATACAACATGTTTGCTCATTTTCCATTGCTAAAAGTGTATAGATAGATATTAAAAAAACACCCAAACACCCGCAACGCTTGTGAAATCAAGCTAGCAAACAAGTCTCTCCATCACAAGGGTGATGGCTGATGGAGTTCAAATCAAACCATTGTGGCGAAACAAACACATCCACAAATCAGGATTTTCCACAGACTGGCTGCAGAAGCAGGTCTGATATCCACACTGAGTACTGTAGAGCACAAAGACTAAACTCAGACAGAGATGCTGTCTAAAAATATGCAGGCCTTTAATCATTTGAAATACAACAGATTGTCAGCACAGCAGGAGCACGATGACAAGAGGTTTAGTTAAAAGAAGAGGAAAAAAAAGAGGAGAGCTTTGACTAGAGCACGCATTTTTATCTCAAATATGGTTTTAAGCATGTGAGAAATTGAATGTTTTGGCCATTTTTGTGCAAAAATGTGCTTGCATTTATTTTGTTGGTTTTCACACCTTTAAAATGTGACCTTCCTCCTGCATAACGTACAGGACAGAAGAGAGTTGTGTGGTAAAACTTTTCAGACCAATTCTTTAAACAAAATTGCATTTCTTTTGTAAGAATGACATCAATAAAATCATCTGTTTTATGTTATTAGATACAACAGTAAAATTCTAGCATACAATCTCAAGGTCCAACAAAACGTTTTACTCAGTCACACACACAGAGTAATAGACGTAAAAAATGTGTTTTCACAAGTTACAAGCAAAAAATGTTTCTAACAATATGAGCAGCTGTCTTTTTTTTTTTAACTTCAACAGAATGACAACCTGCTCAAAAACCTTGGCCTCGTACTCTAAATCTGAGTTAATCACATCTCCTCTGGCAGAGACCTGTCAACACACATTGTCCCGATTACATGCCGTTTAAGCTAAATGACCAGGTCCTAAAGCTGTGTCCCGGTACAAACTCCAACAAAAATGTGGGTCAGCAATCCCCCCCCGCACCCCCTCACTGCTCTTCCTCTCTCTCTGCATCTTGGTTTCCTTCCCAGAACAATGAGTCTGAGTTTTCTCTTTCCTTCCCACAGCAGTAGGATTGTAGTGGGAAGGGGAACTATTAGGAACACAAAGTAACTGTGGCGCATACAATTCCCCTCCGGAATTCTTTGGAGGATGTAATATAAGACCTCAGTGACCTTCTGACACATTTCAAAGCAGCCTTTTCAAAAAGCACCAGCATCGATTTCTGACATTTGGATGGTGAACCAAGGTGGGGAGGGGGGTGTTACTAGTGCTCCTCACCTGTCACCATGTTTCATTTGGAGATGATTTGAAATGCTGTGCTCATCTCTCCATACCTGTTCTAGTTATGGGAATAAAGAAGGAATAAAATCTTAGTAAAGTTGCACATTACTGGCTTGTAATTTGTAATTTTTTCCTCCCTTCCTTATCCGTCAAAGATAAAATCACGCAGAACACAAATCGGGAGCTACATCTCCTCTTTCAACAGATCTTGGATGAAATCTAACACAAGTAAGGCCAGGATGGTAAGAATGTGTTTTCCATTTTCATATATGAATGTCGGAATTAAGTAGACGCAAAAATGATGATGGATTGTTGTAAAATTTCCAACATTTCAACAACATAACCACCTCTTATTTCAATTCTGTCACCACAAACCTCTTTCATCCTTTCCCAAACACTTATAAAATCAGTACGAGTGGTTCAGACCTCAAAGATTTCATTTCTCAGCCTTGTTGGGGAAAAAAAGAAAAAGAAAAGGGTAAAATCAAAGCAAAATTAAACAAGGCTTCACTTTGCTGATGTGGTCCTTGCACTCTGCGGCAGCGAGTTAGAGATAAGGAATGCACAAAACGTCCTACACTGGGTTCGCCAGACCTCGGACGGTTTATGTACCGCGGCCGGTCGCCAGGGCAACCTGGCAGCAAATTGGGGCTGTGGAGGAGAGTTGTAATGATGCAAGGAAAAGACAGACAGAAAGGAACAGGGTATAAGGTTTTAAACACAGAACAGTCCCTTCTGCCAAAACAAGGTTGCTATCAAAATATATGTATTGCCTAAACTTCTGGATCTGCATGCTGAATTTACCAAAATAAAACTGCAATTTTATTATTGAATTTCTGACTGCATTTCTCTTTATAATAATAATATTAAAATAAGAATTTATGTTATTTTCATGTGGCAGCTGATCTCCATCCTCAGTCGGTCTGCTTTGCCTATTCTAAGGATTCTGCTTGTCAGCATAATAGAGGAGGCAGAAAGTCCCTGAGTGGGCAGGGGTAGACATGTTAGTGGATGGATGCAGCAGTATTTGCACAGTGTCTGAACCCAGGGTCTAGTTTGTCTGCCTAATACCTTTAATCCACCCCCACTGCCACCATAAATCCCAGCGGATGACGTTGAGGAAAGCCAGGCGGCATCACTACCCTGACCTTCTGTCACCCCTATTTGCCCCTCTGATGATCACAATATCGTTTGGCCTGAAATATCTCTGTGACTTCTGGACAATGAGACGTTAGTGGGGTGAAAACTGAGATGATGGAGGGATTGTGGACATCAAATGGATTTTAAACGATGGATCACTGCCTGAAGGAGCACACCGGCACGGACACTGAAAAAAAAGAGCTATTAAGTTAAGCTGTTGAATAAGATATCAACCTCCTTCAATGTTAATCCACACCAGTTCCTGCATTTAATGCATGCCTGCTGGTTTGACGCACACACACAGGAGATTTACTGCTCATCTCACCATCACTCCCAGATTGAACCATTCCCCACCCAAGTGTGCACAGACAGCAATTACATAGAAGTCTCCAATCTTTTTTTTTCTTTTTCCTAATAATACTAAAAAACAAGACATTTAACAATTGTGAATAACTGTCTGCTCTCTGAAGCTCCTTCAAAACATTTTTGGGGGTTTCTGCAGCATTTTCACACATTTTCTACACAGATCATGTTCCTTTTGTTTGTTGAGCAGCCTATTTCTGACCAGTGAAAACAAAGCACACATCCACACCTAAGACACTATTTTCTTCTATTTATATTGACTAGAATTTCTTATATATACCAACAAAGAGGCATGAACCATTTATGGACAACCTGGCATATAACAGGTAAACAAGTGAAGGATGGTGGATCTCTCAGGAGCTGAGTCAGTTCTTTAATTTCTCAGTGCAAAATGTCACAACTGTACCACAAATGTCTATGGTCAAACATCAGAAATGGACATTATGTGCAAAAAAACAAACAAACAAAAAACAGTGAAAGTTAGAGTTATAAAAATAAGAATGTTTCATTTGTACAACCATCAATGAGGGACACAGGGACATGGATGTAGAAACTGGAATCTAAAAATATCCTCATATACACAGTTACTTGGACACGATCAGGTCATTTGAGTTTGTTCAACTCCTCTCATGTGTTTACAGTCATATTTCCTTAATACTGATGCCTCATAGTTTATACAAGTAGACATAGAAGAAAAACATCACTCTGCCCAGAGAGGTTGCTGACCAGTGCAAGGGAGGAAGAGGAGGATGATGATGGAAGGTGGTGGTGTGGGGTGGGGGAGGTTGTATCTTAGCAACTAAAAGAAGAGCAGAAGTGGAGGAGGAAAGGGAATCAGCAGGGGATATTTATCACAAGGGAATTGAAGAGTGTATATCACAGGGCGATGACATCTGTTTTATCCAGGTTCCCCTTCCATCTGCAGAACATGAATTTCAAAACTGGAACCAGAACCAACATGAGCACCTGTGTTTTTTATCAACAATGATTATTTATGTCACACAAAGTCTCAGGAAACACCAAAGTGCACGCAGAGAGGCAGAAACGAGGTCAAAGTTGCAGGTGAATGTCAGGATTACTGAAGCGAAGGGAAATCAGACGGCCCGTTAGTGTTTCCAGATGATGGAGAACATGCCAATGAAGTTAGATCTGGAGAAGTGGTGCCATTTATAAAAACGGCACAAATAAACACCTTGCCTTTCAACGGTCCATTTAAGCCTGCTGGAGATCAATCTGCTCTCCCAAGGGACAAAAGCAGAAGACCCCCTTCCTCAGGAAGCCTCCCTAGAGGCAGAACCGTATTCCTTCCTCTCCTGAATGCTGTAATCATGCCAACCGAGCAGTTTGTCATTCTGAATAAAAAGGTTTCTGGCATGAAGGACATGGCTCAGGTCCACTGTTTAGATTTGCTTTTTTTTTTTTAAGTTACACCACGGCAAGGAAAAGAAGAAGAAAAAATTACAACACCGTTCCAGGATCTTTAACTGCTAAATCCATCTCATTGCTCAGACTGAGAGCAATGGCAGTGAGCTCAGAAGATGCATTAGAGTCTGGGAGAAGCCTGAAGCCTGCAGTAAAAATGCCCATCAATGCTTTCTATTCTACTTCAGAAGCTTTGAAGTATAACACAAAGTTATTACGTGATTAAAAAGAAATGCATGGGAAGGGACTGTAGAAGCCAAATTTAGTCATCTAAAACTCTGTGGAAGAGTTATGATGGTGTTTAACTTTTAAAATGTTTTACTCCTAAGGAGTTTGGTTTTGAATCAATGTGAGATCTCCGGAGTGATTCCGGCCCGATACAGTGCGCTCGTTCTTCCAATCTTTCCGTTTATGTTTGTTTGAGTTTCCAGCCCCTGAAGATGGAATCGGGATAAGAATATTATGATGGATTAGTGAAAATACAGTAAGCGAATGGGATCCGTCTGCATCCTAAATCTTGTTAAATTGAGGCGCTCCTGCATTAGATAACTTCAGTAAAACACATTAGTCACGCCAGTAAAGTGAATTACTCAAATTGAATTGAAGATGGAAAAGGACGGCTAAGTTATTTGGAGAACTGGCCAGTTCTTGGTGAAATTTACGAATAAGTGGGATTTTCGAAGAAAAGTGACATTCCTGTGGTTCTGTCCGTTCTTTGTGAAAAATGTCCAACTTTTCCAACACTTAATTCAAGCACTCTTAAGTCATTCTCACCCATTTTAAAAATAAACACAAAAATGTTATAAAACATTATCATTAAGCTTTCATACACGAAAAGCTAAATGGGAGAGGATAGACGAAAGGACACAAGAAACATGGATGATGCAAAAAAAGGAGGAAGAAAAAAATGGAAATATTTCCGAAATGTAAACCAAAAAGTGAGGAAGAAAGCAAGGATTCAAGAAGGGAAGGAAAACAAGGATGTGAAGAAGGAAGCAAGCAAAGACACGAGGAAGAAAAAGAGAAAAATACTCTTTGTACTTCTTGACCGCTGAGCTGTTGCAACATAGCCTCTATTTCAGGGGAGTCCCACAAAGATCCTAAAATAAAAGGCAGTATAAACATTGAAATACATTTTTGCTAAAAGCAACTCAATACAGAAAATGTAAAACTAAAAGTGGAAAAGCTTTAAAAGGCCTCCTAATGAATGCAAAAGTCAAGTGGCAGGTTTGATTAACAAAACTGCTTGTCGTACGATAAAAACTTCACAAATCAAGGTCAATAACAAGATCGGCACTCTGGATACACGGCCAAAGCAAACCTTCAACAGCTTGGGCCCTTCTCAAATCTGTGACACATCAAGAGTCGACTTAATCTCATTCCAGCGTCTGAAGTGATTTATTGGTAAGGAGTTCTTTATGCCAGTCTTCCTTATGACCATGCTGAAAGACGCAAAGTCTCCCTACTGGAACCTGAAAAGAAAAATTGTGCTGTCGAGCCTGACAATAAAAATGAGCGTTCGGGTCAAACAAATACCTTGCAAATGCTGTTCGAGAGAGCCTAAAGGAGACGGCAAATGAATTCTGCTTCTTACCACAAGTGGTTGCTGAGACAACAAGGGCCCCAGAGCCCAGCAGTGGTGGGGCCCAGCGTATCAGAGTACGGAGGACACCCAAGGGAAAAGCCGGTCCAGAGAGCGGGGGACTCTCACGGACAGTGGAGACATTTTCCCACAATCAAACAAAAACAGAGCCGCACAGAGCAGCAAAAAAGAAACAGGAGATGGAGGGAGAGAGGTTAGAAGTGAAGACTTGGGAGAACACGTCTGAAAGAATGCATGACTATAAAACTATTTAAGAATCTATTAAAAGGATGCTTAGTAATCCAAAGACAAACTCAACATTCTTCCCAACTTGTTTAACCTGCAAGTCACCTTACGTTTCTGAGGGTTGTGTGGGGCTCCAATAGGCAATTTAGTCAAATCTGCACAGTTCACTGGTAAATGACCTCATTAAGTAATATGTTTAGTGAAAAATCCTCCTCTCATCTGTTGTAAATTAAATAGGGTGTCAAGCCACAGAGGACATCTGGACCATTAATGTAGAAGCTTTAGCGCTAATTAAGGGAGGACTCAATCCCAAGAATCAACAAGAAAAAAATATATATATATATATGCATCAGCTTTTCCCTGCAAGTTTGACAATTCATGAGCCATTGGGCAGATAACGATTTAAAGCCGTTGTCTGTTTTCTAGTCAGGTTTTATAGTAAGGAAATAGAGTTATTGGAGTCACATTACCAATATCTAAAAGCAGGACTTAACAGAGTTATTTATGTTTGAGCAGGATCACTGCTATTATATTTCATCAGGTGAAAATGGATTGAAGTTTTCAGAAAATTTTATAGGTAAGATTTGAGTAAACGCATCTATATTTGTTGCCACAATTTGTATCTCAGTTTAGAAAAATAAAATGGTATGTAATGCCTTAAGTCCAAGTAAAACGGTAAACAAACTGGAAGACAACTGAGTTTACCAAAGCTTTTTCAAGACATTTGAGCAAACCTAAAAAGCTTTTTATTTTTCTTCAGCAACTGATGGAAAAATGACTTCCAATTTGAAATATAAAGATTACATCTTCATGAAAATGCAGCAAGAAAGCCTCCTTTTTCAAGAAGGTCTGCAAAAGTTTTCAAACTTCCTTTTATAGAAGTAGCCCCCAGTGCCGGAGATCATGGCCATTATAAATAAGAAGCTGGAATGCAAAGGAGGGGGGCGGTGGAAAATAAACATCCATGCTGCTCCGTTATCTGCACCCAGCTGTGCAGTTTAGAGGCCAGTCCCTGCTTATGATGTCACACTGGCATGGTGTTACTGTTGGAGCAGTGGATCGACAAGGTTACATTTAATTTGTTCATTTATGGATTGATTTATTTATTTTTATTCAACAGCAAAACGGCACCTCAAATAAATTCAAACTTTATGGGAATGTGAAGAGAAACAGTGACTTCAAATATAAAGGATTTTAAAATAGCTTTGCATCAGTATCGGGAGAAGCAGTCGTGCAGCACATCCAGTCATCACTTTTCACTGTAAATTTAGACTCAAAGTACATTTGAGATGTAAAGGTGAATGGAAACCTGCAGCCCGGAGAATAAGGACTAGGTTGACGCATTGCAGGTTTTATAAATGATCCCATATGTGCTCCAGATCCCAAGTGAAAGAGCTGCTTTGTGTTCGATGACGTAGCACGTGCTCGGGTCCCAAGTGGACTCCCCTTCCACTTCCCTCCACTGACAAAAACCTTTCTCGGTAGCTCAGGGTAACGCCAGTCGTGGGGCAGAAACATGGTGTTTGGATGCCCAAGTCTCTGCCCGCCTTCCTGCTTCCTATTTTGACGAGAGCCAATTACCTGTGACTACTTGGAGACCGAAACAACCAGCGCATTGATGTTTGATGGGAGGAGAGGGACGGAGGGTAAAGACGACTGACCAAAGAGGGGGAGATGGCTGTCACAGAGGAAAGAAATATTAGGACATTCTCAACCTCCATTACCCCATGAGCTAAATGGCTCCCATTCATCGGGAAATAATTGTCAGAGGCAATCTTACTTGCCCACCTGCTCCCTGGACTCTGCTGCGATTCACAAACTAATCATCCGACAATCATGCAGTTTTACAGTGGGTTTAGAAAAGAACAGCTCAGTCAACCCAAGCCTCAAAATACCTTCAATTTATATGCGAGGCATTTATAGCAGCAGTGGAAACATGCACATTTAATCAAGTAGTCAAGGCAGCAAACTACTGTTTGCAAAAACACCACAGTAGCTCAGAAAAGCCTTGCAAACTCTGCAACTGATGGGGATTTGGAGCATTTTTTTCATATTTCAGGGGAAAGCTTTTAATTAACAGCAGCAGTATTGTGCTACTTCTCATGTTTAAATCTGGAGCTTCTGGGTTGGTGGAAAATAAAATCAGATGAAATCAATTAAATAAAGAAGCAAGGGAGCAGCAGGATATGTTTTTCTCTGTTTCTGCAGTGTCCCTCGAGACAAAGTCAAAGCGTCATATAGAAGGAACAACAACTTGAGCCAAGTGACATATCTCAATACAGTTGAATTCAAGCGATAACATTGTGACTTTAACAGTTGTGATGTCTTGAGTTTCAGAGATCTCCAAAGAACCAAGACTTATTTGAAGTGGTTTAGAATAGAGATCAAGAATCTCTCCGTTCCTCGGTTCTTTTAAAGTCTTTCCTCTTTCCTTAAGAAACATTGCTGCTTCTTCACTCTTTGTACCAGACCATAACAGCTTATGCATTGTGCAGTGTATGCATTACAGATAGATAAAAGATTAGTGAGCCAAAGGAGACCTTCAAATAACTCGGAGAAGCAATGATCAAGTTCACTTGAAAACTTTGCAAGAACATCTGCCTGCTTAATAGAGACCACATTTCAATAAGAGTAATACTGACTTGACTCTTAGGTTCACTAATGTTTTCTCTGAGTGCATCAGCTAGTTGCCATTGTGAAAATGAGTTGAACTGAATGACAGGACAATTTGTAAATTTGAGCTCTTTGATGCCTTTCTGTCAGTTTCCTGTTTGCAAAATGGTGAATTCATCATCCATCCATCCATTTTCTTACACCCTTTATCCCTTAATGGGGTCGGGAGTTGCTGGTGCCTATCTCCAGCTGGCGTTCCGGGCGAGAGGCAGGGTACGTCCTGGACAGGTCGCCAGTCTGTCGCAGGGTGAATTCATCAATGATCTGGTTTTGTATGTTACTAGTGAAACACCTGAGATTTTTTCTGGAAAGATTGTTTTGTGTAAGCATGAGCACAATGGGACTTATTTCCTCCCAAATTATGTTTAAGACGTTTGTTTAAAGATGTAAGCACTAAACCCCTTGTATTTTTCAACAATAAGTTAGGTCAATTTCTCCAGCCGTTTTGCAGTACACACCGAGTTTCTAATGATTCAGAAAGTTGCAGATGCCTCTTGTTTTTAATTAGTTCTAACCACAAATAGACTTATGACTTTACATCATTCTAATTCCATAACCATGTTTCTAAATAATTGTAATATAAGTAACAGCAATCTTTGACTCCACAAGTATCTGCAAATCATCACAAGACCCCCCACTCAGTGCTTCATGATGCAAAGTAAGGCCCCGACACCAAGTTTGGTCCTAACAAACAGAAAGGATGAGAGACACTAGTAGATGTGTTTGAGATTATATCGCAGTGCTTCACACCTGGGTAAACTTTAGGTTGATCGTACGCCAAGGATCTCTGGCACACCAGGAGCATTCCTGTTGTGTTCAGGATGAAATGGACCAGATCACTCTGTTGATTGTCCCATTATACTCTGAATTATCCTGAAATTTCTGTCCACCAAGAGAAACCAAGTGCTTGTATATTAAAATTAAACATCTGGAGCAGTTTGACAGTCAACTTGAAGGATTCAGGTTTATGGTTTTACCGTCTAAAGACAGCCAAATTAAAACGAAAAACACTTCAGCACTGATGAAATCACACTGATGCTCTTAATTTAGCAAGCAAATCATCTCATAACGTAATGACTGAAAGAAATGGAGGTCAGAAATTTGTGGTCAAAAATTTAAGTTGATTTCTGTGTAACTACAAGTCGACATATCACTGGGTTTTCCCTGACTTGATTTTTAGACACTTGACTGAATGTGTTTTTTATTTAGTTATTTGGTATTTCAGTCTCAGCCTGATTCTGCTTGTGTATGCTGCATTCAACTGATCTTTAAAATTTTTTTTAAATGAAATCGTTTCACTTTTGACCAGTGAGTTATCCTCACCACCAACTTTTGGGTAGACTAAGAAATCCAAATTTGGCCTATTCTTCAACAAAGCTTCTTTAAAAAGGAAATCCTATGCCTTTTTTTCATATGAAAGTACAATCACGAGGAAAGGTGGTGGGATGCGGACAATACTTTGTCCGGTTTTTCCTTAAACCATCACGGCTAATTACTATCAGATGACCTTTTGGGATGAGCCAGAAACTCTGCAGAGATACAGTGGACTGGTGTGTCGCCACACGAAGAGAAGCAGAGATTGGCTCAAAGCCACATTGTGGTCACTCAGTGGAGATGTGATGGTGCTTGTTACAAATGTGACAATGCTGCATTGAGTCCAAACTAGAATATGTTCACTTTAGGCATAGAATCACTAGGAAACCTGAAGATGATTCAGTCAAGCATCAGTAGCTTACAGTAGCTCATTTTGCATCAACGATGTTTTCCCTCATTATCAATGCTTAAAATAACTCAATAATCAAATAATAATAATAATCAAACGTTTGATCCTTTCATTTAATGGGCAAATGCATTTGTCAAAGCTTGTCACTACTTCAGACTTTACATTAACTGTAGCTTTAAGTTATATGGGTGACATAGTTACAAATCTAAATTTGTAGTGAAATTGATTAAAATTGTATTTTAAACTGCAGATATGCTTTGATAAGGAAAGCAAAAAGAAAAAATTATGAAATGAGCACCCTATCAGACCTCTGTTCTGGCTCAACAGCCTTAGATATGCAATATAAGACATTCACCTTGGAGACTCAAAGGTCAAGATAACCTCTCAATCAAAACACCATGCACTATAAGATCTGACTGAAATTCCCCCTGAGCTGCAGGTCACGAAACAGCGGTCCTGTCTTCTCACTCCTCTGTGTTATGGTGGCTTAGACTTTTAGAATCAGAACCCTCGTGTGCCAGTTCCCAGCCACACCGTGCTGATCAAGGCTCCCACTTATCCTTCCTGCCACAGAAACACACTCACACACACACGCACTCACGTGTTTTACCCTCTGCTCAGTCAGCAGTGCTGCAGCCAAAAGCAGAACACCTCAGTCCAGTGGCTCAGTTACTCTTGGATGTCAGACATATTTTCTTTCCCCCGTCCCCCGTCCTCTGAAAACACACAGGTAGCTGAAAAAGGATTCTGCTCTTTAGTCAAAACACTGGACCTAAAAAAAAAAACAAAACTCTGCAGGATCAAGCTTTCCCAGCCTGACTGGGGAACAATCAGACAGATATTTCTGTTTTGCATGTGAAATCTAACTTGAAGCTCAACCTGTGGAAAAGCTTAAAGCGCATTAAAAGCTCAGTGGATTGCAACTCTGCTCGGAGAGCGGCGGCCCGCTAAAGAGCAGGGCTTTTCAATAAATCCATCCATCACCGATAGCCATTAACACAGTCCGGTGGGGTTGAAGGGAGCAGCCTGTTGATGCCTGAGCCGTGTGGATCACAAGTTGCAGAAAACAACGAGCAGAGTTGAATGGATAAATCCTGCAATCACTCACTTCTTTGTGAGGTCGGCATGATTAAAATGTCATTTCTATGTCATAATCTATTCCAATCCTCAAACCCATGATGCTCGTTTTAAAAGTGTTTTTGTTTTCTTATTGCTGGGACCGCTCCCAAACAGTTGAGAGTTTACCAGATTCTCCCAAAGCACCCAAAGTGTTCACATCAATATATGTTTTCATAAAGTATAAAAAAGCACAAAATTATATGCATTTATTGGGACTATGTGATAGACCAAATTAAGTATGACACAATGGAAAGGTAAGGAGTGCTGAATGCATTTTTTATGAAATTTTAATATGCTTGCCATGAGTTAATACTTTGTATTTTACACCTTAGAAGCAGACATATCTGCCCATTTTTCTTTGCCAAATATCTCAAGTTCAACAGGTTGAATGGAGAGCATCTGAAACAAACATGTACAAGTCTTGCTTTAGGCTCCAAATGTATTTCTGCACTTTGACCATTGCAACACATGAATATGGGGTGGAATTTGGGTTGCGTTGTTGTCCTACTAGAAAGTTTAATATCGACCCCACTCTCAAATTTTTTGCACCATCTAGACATTTTCTTCCTGTATTATTCTGCATTTAACTTCTTCCTCCTACCAGTTCTCATTAGTTTCATCGTCCCTGCTGAAGAATATAATCTCCACTGACATGTGTGTCCCCATGGAGATGGTGATATACACTATTATTTTCCTTAGTTCTTTGGACCCCAAAAGGTTTTATTTTCGTTTTAATCTGACCAGAGTATTTTTGGATTGTAGGAAATGTTAACAAAACTTCTTGTTTTTTTATATATATATATTTTAAAACAACCCCCTTTGTATTGTCACTCAGCCACAAAAAACATATCTGTGAATTGTGCCACAAATTATTATTGTGCTCATCTGATGTTTACAGCTTCTCCAGAGATGACTATGGAAAACAATGAATCTTTTTCTTCATTACACTTCATAATTACACATTCCTTTATGCTGGTCTATTCCATAAAATCACAAATGAGAGAAAAAAAAAGTCATGTTCGTGTTTGCAACATGGAAGACATGTAAAAAAGTGAGTGTAAACCTGTGCAAAGCTCAAAGTACTACAGCCCAAATCCATTGAAGAAAAATGTTGCATGTGCCAATAACTCCTCAATAAAAGCTTTGTGGGTGATCATTTTGTGCTTAGGATGCTGCTATGCTTATAAAGCCTTAGCAACCGGCCAAGAAGACCCATCGCTGCATTACTACCAGATGTTCTGTCAGATTAAACAGCTCATGCTACACTCCCCAATCCTATAAACCCACAAGCTGCATGGGACATAAGAGTGGAAGATGCCCTCAAGACTCAAACCGTTTGGCTTAACTCTCTTTTATTGTATTTAAATAATAGTTAGTTTCACAACGCACCTATCCGCCTTGATTAATAGGTACCATTTCCCTCATTTCTGATATTTAGACAGCCAAACTCCTGGTTTGTGTTAGAGGAAGAAATATTTTGACGTGACAATGTTTGGATGGGAAACAGAACCTGAAAATCTCCTGCAGCCAAGTTTGATTCAGGAGAGGCAAACTTCTGCTTCATCACAAGCTTGAAGGATTTGTCACATCTAATATAGTTCTGAGATTCATTCGCATGCAAACACATCTAAATACATGCCTTCAAAAGGGATGATTGTATTTAATTAATTCATTCTGATTAACTTTTCTTTAAAGTAAAGTGTTGTTATTTAGATAAACAAAAAAAACCCAACAAAACTCAGTCAATTGCTGGGAATTCTTACATTCCCAGCAAATAGCTCTTCTAACTGATTTGAAAGGGGCTTAGAGATCTGAACCATCACTGCACGTCATGTATTAAAGAGAGTCCAGCTGAAGCAGATTGAGGATGACACAGCAGCTGAGGGGGCACAGCGCCCTCTATGGACGCCCCCTAGAACTAACGTGGCCGGTTAGCCCAGTGAACGTGCGACACCGGGATAAAATCGAGGTCAAATGCGTGTGAATACACACTGCTGCCCGTCTTTATGTCATATCTGCTTACCAGTTGCTGATATAAAAAGGTACTGAGAGGAAATAAAGAGGACATAAAACTGTCATGCGCAGAAGTGCTTATAAATTAACCAATAAGCCTATAATGGCGGCCTATAAGGTTATTTCATAACTGATGGGATAGGGTATATTCCAACAATTATTCATCACCAGTCACTAATATTATACCAACACCGCATTACGCAAAGATTGAAATCCAGTATTAGACCTTAACAGGCATGGTCTGCTGCAGAGCAAAGATTCATTTCCTACGCTGCGAGACCCATTTCAATGTTACAAATTAAAAACTGGAAAATTGTCACAAGGAGAAATACCGCAACAGTTTCACACCAAAATCCTCGCCTAAACATGTTTCCAACCGACTGCAGCCCTGCGCGTCAGTCCGCCCCTGCCGATCCGAGTTGCGGGTAAGAGACACAGCACGACACGCCGCTGCCTTCACCATCCCAGACCCGGAGGGATCATGGACTCACCTTCCAGATCCTGTGCGAGGAAACGGTCACCGCTCGGTAATAATAATCCTGGGAGGCTGTCAGAGTGCAGACAGAGGGCAGAAGATGTGGGCTCGGAGCGAGGACCGGATCCCCCCGTGTTGAGTGTACGAGGCTGTTCATTCAGCTGAGGGTGTGAGTGAGGAGAGGCGGCGGTTCTGACAAGTCGGTCAAAACAGCAGCACCACGCCTCCCTCCTTAAAGCCGCCGCGCTCTGGATGGCTGTCAACATGTCAGGATCCGAAATCACAGGTCGCGCTTTAAAGCTTTACTCAAAAATAAATAAATAATAATGATAAAAAATTTAAAAAAACCTCGGAGATAAATTACAGATCAGAGATCTTATTTATTATATTGTATCATTTGCAAGGCAAAGGGGTAATCAATTTTGGGAGGGAAAATGCAGTTTTTAATTTTACATTTTCATAAAATTGAATATTTAGAATTACTTTGCCTTTTATGGACATTACATGTTCAGGCCCACATTTCTCGTATCTATTTTATCAAATCTGTGATTCTGGCATCCTTTCCATTACCCTAATTTTTAACACACTACAAAGACTCTTTGTGCTAGACTCAAGTCAGGGCTATGGCTGTGCCATTCCAAATGGTTAACATGACTTAACATGAGGTTCACATATGAGTGTCTTTTTCCTTACTGTAAAGCAGATGATCACAGTGACTGGAAAGATTCACTAACCTATGGGTGCCGGATCATGTTTTTTGTGGTTCTGGGCTGCCGCAGAGCAGATTGCCCCTACGTGTTAGGCAGACTCCCTCACAGATTTCTTTTAAATCCATTTTCAGAACTCATCTATTTTTCCCTGGCGCACAACACATCATGAGTTGTTTGTGATTTTGGATTAAATTGAATTGGCCTAATGGACACAGGAACTGAAACAGATGTGCGCATTGGCTCGAAAGGCTGTGATTCTACAACTGAAAATGGATATTGCCGTCCAGAGGAGCGCAGGATTGTTCTTCTTTTCTTAGAAGTACTCTCAAAAGTGCTAAATTTGCAGTAATTTGTTTAGGTTTTCTGAAACTAAATTAAAAGTATTAAACAAAAAGATGACATAATGCTAATTTCTGTTGTAATCAACTGCATACAAAGCATTTTTTTCTCAGCTATCTCTACTTGGATTTGAACATCATTCATATGTGGCTTACTTATGTTGCTGCCTGTGATCACTTTTGTGAAACTTTAGATCAGGAACATGTCAAGTGTGCAAACTGAAATTCCAGAGAAAAACATTCAGCATGTTTTCTGTTCGTAATTCAAATATGTCCAGAGTTTCCGTGCCGAGTAAATGGTCTTCTGTCCCAGCTGGCAAACATCTGATCCTCTGAAATGAAGAAAAAACTTTGACCTGGCCGTGTTTTGATCTCTTCACAGCTTGTAATCCGTCATTAATTGCTAATATTCTGGCCATAACTGCTCTAACATGGACATCAGCTGTAAAATTCATAAGTGATTGAAAATGAAAGTAAAGCCTGGCACTATGTCTCTGCAGATTGAGGGAGATAATTCCTCCTGAAGGTCAGGAAACAGGCTTGAATGTGGATTAGTTGGCCTGAACTGAACTGAACTCAAGGAAATCCATAGCTGTTGTCCCTGTGGCGTTTTAGATCATTCAGACTGCCTGAATGAATGACCTGGAGGCTGAGTCCTGACTTATATCTGTCAAAGGAAACGTGTTAAGGTCATGTTTAGAGTCTGCCAGTTCAGCAAGGTCTGTTTTCTGTCAACACAGAAGACTATAATTCAACAACAGCCTCGCTGTCGACAGCACTAGACGAACAGGACACCCTCAGCACCATTGGGAAACGTTTTCTAAACTCTATCTACTGTTTTCTATACAAAACGACACAATGACCCTTTAGGATTTTTCTCTCCAGTTACAGAAATCCAAGGTGGTGTATCTGCCTTAAAAATTATATATTTTTTTTAATTGAAGAGTTTTAATTAAAGTTTTTCTTGATTTATTATGGAACGTCATTAGGCCCAAGCAGAGAAAACACTATGAAGCCCTGTTGTATCTGCAGCACTTGTTATTCTTCAAAAGTGAATGAGCTTTTTGGAGGCCTAAACATGTACAAAACTCACTGAACTTTGCACATGTGACAGACCTGCACAAAATTTACATATTTGCCTTTGCCCTTCATTGAGATCAACTTGCACACAGGAGGACTTTGTTTATTAATTAAGGGACTTTTGAAGATAACTGGTTGGACTGGATTTTAGTTAGGGGTTGAGCCCATGTCTCCACTTGTCACTATTTATCTTAAATGTAAGTAAAACTAAAATAAATGAATTTGCAAACGTCGCAGACGATCCTAATGATGTGAGCATCAAGTGTCAAAATGAAACGAGACACCCAACAGCTACCTGCAGTGTTAGTCATTTTTCAAATGCCTTTATGCTATTAGACAACAGCAAAGCACACAGCTCTTTGTTTTATTCAACTCAGCCACACAAAACAGTGTGGGACTGAGGACTGATTTTTGCTGAGGTCAGTGCATTCCCTCTTCACAAAAAAGTAAAAATGTGAACAAAACTGTTACCCTTAAATGTGTCCCTAATGAGTGTCCGGGTCGATTTCCAAAATTAATGTCATGTGCGAGCCTCAGTAACGACTCCTAATTTTGAGGCGGTGGGTATCTGTCTCTCAGGGGTAGAAAGATACAGCGGAGCTGTCCAGCAGCTCAGCGGTTTGGCTTGTCAAAGCTGTGATGACATTATCCAGTGGAAGCAAATGATTCAACTCCGGAGGGAAAAGAAGCGAGCAACAGGCCTCAATTAATCTCCTCATCTTGGCAAAACTGGAGCAGAGGGAGTCAAATCTATAATCCAGATTGGATTGTATGTCATACAGGAGGTAAGATTCATGTAAGATAATAGCAGTAACCTGAAACTTTTAGTGAGACCCCCGAAGTTAAGGAATTCATGCACGCATGATTTGCTTCATATGATACCAGGAGTCAGATCAGTCCTAAGTATTGTTTGCACATACATATATGACATGAAATATTGGACAATTAACTAACCATGTCATAGAAATTCTTCAGTGACGCCACCACAAATTAAGTAGTTTTCCAGTAAAACCCTGTGTGTAAGGATCCATGGCTCAGAAGTCCTTGTTCCAGGTTTTAAACTGACCTCAGAAAGAACAGTGAAGAACAGGATCCAAGAGCAGTCTTTGTTAAAGCACGCTCCACATGCTTTTAAGTATACGTTTAAGAAGACCTGAAAACCACCGCGTCTCAGTTCTGGAGGTAAAAGAGCCCAGCAGACGAATCAAGCTCAGCCCAAATCATTGTAATAAGGTGAAACTGCCCCGGGTGTGACGCAGAAGGCCAAAGCCAACAGATTTAGTTACTGGGGGACCCTCTGAGCGCCTGTCAGACGGGAGCCGGACTGTTCGGAGACTCTTTTGATACGACAGCGCCGCAGTCATCAGAAGAAAAGAAAAAAAGTTCTAGTCAACACCTCCAGATCTCAGGGGTGTCTGGCAGAGCAGCATGCTGCTAAGTGAATTCACATATGGCATGTTCTGACAATTAAAGCCCATCTGACTGAAGTTAACCCTATCTTCAATAAAATATGAAAGAATTGTTTGAAACACTGGTGCCACTTGGTGATTTGTGCTGCATTTTAACTCTAGTTTTTAATTGAGATCTACACTTATAAAATAATTATCATGCTCTATGGATGACAAATCAATACCTTTGTTTTTCTAACATTTAATAAGTAGATATTTGAATCCATCTAAAGAAAATGCCTTTGCAGTATTTTTTAAGTCTGCTTTTAAGAAATTCATTTTTTCCTGCTGAATAAATTAGGATGCACCCTACAGTTATTCTTACTTCAAATAAATTAAATGCACACAATTAGAAAATTACTCAAATGTTTCTTTAGTTGTTGGGTGGTTCTATATGCAATTGACTTTTGACATAGTAAAAAGTTAAATTTCTAATGTATTTCATATATTTAATGAGGTGTCCTAATTCATTTAAATTTAATTAATTTATTTAAATTTAATTAAATGTAGCTTATTTAAATCAAATTACTATTTATAGCTCACAAACATCATCGGATTACTTTTAATCTTTAGCATCTTAAAAGTGCAAAACACATTTTACTTAGTTAGATAAGAGTATTTGACATTTTCCAAACTCATTTTAAGGCCTGGACTGTTAGCAGGGGTGTCAAAACCCTTGATATAGTTGTGTTATTTTGGACCATAACATCTGTTTCTGGGCTTCATTCACTGTGGTTAACAAAAATCCCAAATATCTGTCTTTGCCACATTTTTTCAATCACTCTCTCCTTTAAATCTATTCAAAAACGTTCAGGACAAACATACAAACCACAAAAACATGGATTTTGAAAACAATGACAAGAAAACTTCTATTTATCAATTTTGAGGTGTATTACACGTCATGAGGAGAAACCATATTTTAATCAGGTTTCATCTTGTACTGAAGATTTATTGAGCAAAGTACATAGCAAAAAACAGTAATAGTTATTACTGTGACAGTTTGATTTTAAGCTTGCAGACCAGTTTCACATTGAGAGTGTAATTTCATGTCCTGAAATAGAAAAACAACTTTAAACACATTTTTAATAAACAACAGTACATTAGCTCTGCTCAGTAATTTACCACCTTATTTATGTAAGTGGTGAAAAACTCTAAAATCTGCATGATGGATTACAAATAAATTTCCTTCCATTAACCATTTTAAACCTATCGTATCTGTCTGCAGTAGTATTCATGTCAAGTTTCTACCATAATGAAACAAGGAAGATAAACATGTTGGGAAGATCTCTGGAGTGATGGACGGTGTGTGTTTAAATGCCACATGTTGTGTTTCTGTGCCAAGTAACAAACAAGCCAGTCATGAACTTATTTTGTCTGAATTTCTATCTGGAATGAATCACTTTGGAATCCTCATCAGATGGTGTTGCGATTGAAACCAGAGGCTGCTTGCTTTATTTTCAGAAACAAAAGGCAGAATTTCAGCAACAACATAAGACTGTTTCACGTTACACTGAGACGTCTTAGACTGAAACAAAAAGCTATTATTTCTTCACTGGAGCAGCAGTGTAGATCAGAAAATCTTACTGTGACCCAAGTAACATTCTTCTGTTTGACCATTGTTGAAGTAAAACTAGACAGAAAGCAGGGGCGGATTTAAATGAGAACCTTGCCACCGCTGTTTCCACCGCAGCTGGCGACTATGAATTCAATAAATAGTTATGGGAAATCACACATTAAGCGCACAAATATCTTTTTTTCCAACGATATTGAATGCAACACAATGTAACCTGACTGTGACGGAGGAGCCGTCACGAGCCGGGACTTAATTATGAGTCCGTGTCAACATGCGAGCACACACACACATACACAATCGCTAACTTCCTTCTGTTCCAGCTTGGACTGATGCGGTTCATCGTGGGTGCACACGCGGTGTTCCTGCTTCAGTTAGCATCCATCCTAACTTGTTTTCATTTTCAAACATTTTCCCGGTCTTGTTTT